>SRPO01000188.1:0-46929 GCA_018360065.1 Claviceps pazoutovae
TCCTGCTATCCTGCTATCCTGCTATCCTGCTATCCTGCTATCCTGCTATCCTGCTATCCTGCTATCCTGCTATCCTGCTATCCTGCTATCCCGTCTACATATGTAGCCTTCTCTGCTCCTGCTTTCCGGAATTCTCACGTTCTCATCTTATCCCATCCATCGCACACCACCCCCCCTGCCAAACATCTCCACGAAAGTGACTTATTTTCAGGTACATGCATATGCCGTACATGCATGCAAAGCATATGTATGCATGCATACTCCGTACACACGTGCATACATACATGCATACATACATGCATACATACATGCATACACACATGCACACACACAGGCACACACACAAAACCAATCCATCGACTCTCAACGACAGGTATGTAGCAATGTTACTGAGCGTCCGTCACGTACATCGCATCATAGACAAGTACCACTTTTGCTTCAAGTCTTACCAGCTGGATGGCAGCACCGATGCGGGCCATCGAACAGGTGCCAGGCAGGATCGAACAGCTCGTGTGACCTCTCCTCGGGCCGTACGAGGGACATATCATAAGGATTGGGCGGTGAGGATGTGATAAGGTTTAGAACGATCTTGAGGTATGCTCTATTCAATCGACAATCAGCTCCAATCTGGAGATAATCACAGCTTGCAAGCCCGCTTACAACCCGTGACAGCCCAATTACAAGTCTCCTTACAAGCACACTCACTCACTTATGCAATCTTCCCACCTGCCTCTGCCACCTCTTCCTCTTTCACCTTGTCACCCCTTCACCGTCCTCTTGACGCTGAGATGGCTCTCGTCAGAAAACTCAAGTTCATCATCGTCATGCTCCATCGCGACGACTATTATCAGTCCGTACCGCTCAACAGGTATTCGACGGCCCCTTGAACGTTGCCTCCGCTTCTGCGAAGAGCCGCCACATTTCGGTCAAAGTCGAAGAAGCCCATGTCATTCAATTGACGCAGCTGCTCGGCATATCTCTCCTCCGGTGGTCTAGTATCGGGAGGGGAGGCTGGGTTGGGAACGTTGCCACCACTTCCTCTGATTATCTGCACCATCTGCTGCATCATCTCAGGAGTCATTCCGTAGGGATTGCCGGGGTCACGTCCTTGAGGAGCTTGAGAGCCGAAAGGAAACAAGGCAGCGAACGGGTTGGCAGCATTCTGGAATTGTGTGTTCTGAGAGCCATCAGTGCCTGCTGCCTGCGTCGTGCTTTGGGCATTGTGGGTTCCAGAAGATTGCGTGGTTGATTGTGGTCCGTCAGTGCTGCCAGAGTTGGCGGGCGTTGGTGAGGAGCCGAATGGATTACCGCTGCCCGTGCCGCTCAACGCCTGAAGCATCTGAGCAAGATTCAGTCCGTCATTTCCACCCGCACCTCCCATGAGGCCACCGGGCATCGCGAAAGGATTCATGAAGGGATTCTGCCTTTGGCTCGGGTCACCCGCAGAAGGCGCGTCACCGCTTTCCGCAGCCTCAGGCGACGTATCGGTCATTCCAGGGGCAGGAAAAGCGGATTCGGCGCCACGCATATTACGCTGCATACGCATAGCTTGGCTCATCATTTGCGGGTTTGTCATCATATGTCTCATGAATGGGGATGAGATGATGTCCCTGGCGTTGGGTATGTTTCGCAGCATAGGATTCGACTCGATCAGCATATCAACAAACTGCGGATTGCTCAACGCCTCGTTCATAGATTGCTGAACGTTGGGGTCGGACATCATGCGCTGAATGCGGTCTTCATCCATCGGCGGGCCCATCTGAGAAGAGACGTCTAGATTAGCCACAGGATGCGAAGATAGAAGTGATGGAAGCACAGCAAAAAGATAAATCAAAATCAAAAACATACACCACCGTCGGGCCCGAAAACGTCCATCCCGGGCAAATTAATCTGATGGCCCGCGTATCTAGCCCCAGTCAGACCGGCCAGAGGATCGTTCGGGTTGGTTCCTGCAGCGATATTGTCGGGTACAGTCCTAGCGGCTGAAGCACCAGTTGACGACGGCGGTAAAGGATTGCTGGCCGCGCTCCTGACCATATGGATAGTGTTGTTGTGCTTGACGTTGTACGATCCAAGGGTATCGTCATTCTTCATCACTCGCCCAGAGTAGATCAGCCTTTGACGCTCAACGGGAATCTTCTCGAAGTCCTCGCTCGCAAGCTTTGTTTTCAGCTCCAATATGGTAGCTGATTCGGGCATCGTCATGGTGTAATTGTGTTCCGAGGACGTCTTCACCTTGAAGGTGATCTGGGCATCGCCACCAGACTCCGCATTATCGGCCATGGCGACAAGGCAGGGGAGGTTATGCAAGTTGTGAGTTGTTTGCGCTCCTGGGCGGGGAAGTGAAGTCGTCTTCGGCGGCGGCAACGATGGCGGGATGTGTAACCACTGGTCACACAACGTCTTACTGAGAGCGCAAGTTTCGAGAATAGAGTCGACGAGGGCGGTTCAGGAGAGAAGAGAACCAGTGGCAGCCTCGCGAACTGCGTGTGCAACCGGGATTTTGAATAAGGGGATCGATACGGATGACAGATAGGAGATGGAGAAAAAAAGGTCGGACCAATGAGTCGTTGCCGCGGTGTTGCGTGATGCAAAAGAAGCGGAGGTTGAGGCGGGCGAGTGCGAGAGGTAGCGCAGGCCGCAGGACGCACCTGCTTTGGAAGTCGGGACCAGCCGGCAGGCGAATGACATAGAACCCGGTGGTCAAGTTGGCCGCGCCGAAAGATAGACCATGAACGCGCCTTCCTTGCGTTGAGTCTGTGGCCAGCGGCCACTGTTGGACGATGCTTGCTTGGCGGGGCCGGCTTGGTGGGGTCAGCCCGCGCCAACGATCATGAATCCATGATCATCATGAGAAAGTCGGACGAGCAGGTGGCAGGTGGGGAGGCAGGAGCGACCTCTGATTTGCCTGTCCCAGTGCGAATTAGCGTCGAGCCACGCGCTATTTGCCAGGTGGTTGTCCAGTGCTAGATACATAGGTGAATTGCTACACATGCGACAACGCATCGTGGAAGAAAATGAATAATAAATAAAAAGACTGTTCGATGCAGAGAAGCTGATATAGCAAAAACAACGCTGGGTTCTTACTGCTCTTCACCGGCTCAGTTTCTACATATCCGGCGCTCGGCAGGTTATCCTGGGGGATAGGACAGGAGTGCCGGCCGTCACGACTCACACGTGCTTGCGGTCAGAGGGTATTGTCTTATAAACTTCCTACAGAGCAGTCCATCTCTTGTCCCCTCATCAAATCATGAGTCTCCCAAGGAGCAATCCCCTCAAGCCCGAGCGTAGTATTCATCCTGCAACTTCATCTTTTCCTTTTCCTTCTCTGCATCCTTCTCACCATCGACACTTCCTTGCTTCTTGTCTGCCCAAAACGCATCTCTCTCCCGCAACAGCTCATCCGCCCACGCCCTCGTCTCCGGTAACGTCATCATCCGTTTCACGTACGCGAACTCGTTCAGATCCAGCGCACCCTCCGCACGTCGCTCATACTCCGTCATCTGTAGCAGTAGCTCCATCTTGTCAATGTCGTGCACATAGTGACTGTCCAGCGTCTTGCTCTCCTCGTACTCGTCCCAAATATCGCGAATCTCTTGGCCCACGGCCGCATCGTGCTTGTTCCCAAAGAGACTTTTCGTCAAAAAGTCCATGGTAAGGCTCTCGCGCCTGCTCTTCTCCGGCTTGGGAACTCCATCCACGGGAGTGATATCGCCAACAAGTAGTTCGGCCATGTCGTGTATGAGACACATCTTCATACATTTCGGTAGGTTGAGGCGTGGCGCCAGCGAGGGGGGCGCGAACATGGATATGATGGACATGCGATACATGTGGTCGGATATGGACTCGCCTCTGTGACAGGGACCGCGAAAGGTAAGTTAGTGTTGTCGTACGACAGGTGCGGATGCACAGAAACGTGAACCCCAGAAAGAAATCATACCTCTCTATCCCGAATCGTCTCCAACCCTCCCGCTTGGTCGTCTTCAATCGCTCAATCGCATGGAAAAAAGCCAGGGGCGAGTCGCCTCCTACTGTAGGTTTTCCCCCCGGGATTTTGTCCACAACTTTGTCCACCTCCCATTGTCCCGAAACATGAACCGTCGGTGTGAATCCAAGATCTGCACCACGGGAAGTCAAGTCAATACGTTGGACAAATGGGCGATTTCTTCTGATCCATCCCACCACCAAGAAGGGTTCAAGTGAGTCTCGGTAACTCTCGTCCAATCCAACATACTTGCAAGGTCCGGCTTGCCATTATCGTTGGCGGCGTGCTCGCCTTGCGACCCCATGGCGACAAGTGCAAAGATCTTTGATAGTGAAAGCGGCGTCCTGTTTAGAACCAAAAATTCCTACAGAGGGCGTATTCCTCCAGCAGTCTTCTCGTGGGGAAGACGCAAGTGAGTGTAGCAGAAGAGCGAACTCTTGGTTGAACGGCATGATTCGAAACGAGCGCTGCCGCGAAGTCCGCGACCGGGGTGCACCCCGCTGCAGCCTGCGTAGGTACATAGGTTGGTTCACTGGTTCGGGGCAAAAGCGCTTATCAAGCCAACATTGTTTGCCTATGGGCACTGGGCAGCCATGTCTTCCACGCACCAGTGCCTTCTCACTTCTCAGTGCTTTCGGTGTCATCTTCGTCTTGTTGTCTCCTACGACGCGACAAGTCATGATTGCAAGCGCCTCATCAAACTACTACATGTGAAACGCGCTCATGTAGTTATGTATTCTACGCATCGAAATCGAGATACATCGTTTTATGAACCGCTGTGTGTCGCTAATCGTACAGACATCCAACCTTTCGCAATCTGGGTGACTGTACGCGTCGGATAGTCAACGTACCCTTCACATCTCACCCGTGCTTGCTAGTCTCAGCTCCCACGCATCCCGTACCGTCGTCATCCGCGGAAAAAAGTATCGCTATACGCTGACCAATGTCGAGTTCGTCTGCCAGGCTCTCGTGATCAGGAGGCGCTGCATTCGACGTCGTAGCTGTCGACTCTGCAGGGTCAATCGTTGACAATGGGCCCGCAGCTTCGAGGAGCCGCTGCTGTCGATCTGATGCTCTACTTGGCTCCTAGTGCGGTTTAGCTCCAAGACAACTGCATGAGACAGGGGGGTTCTTGACATTGGAGTCTGGACGGGCTGCCAAGTCCGACAGCAACTTATAAGTTAGACGTACGTTATCGCGCTTCCGAGCGTGAAGCCTTTTTCTCACATCTTTTTGGCTAAGTATCCCCTGGCCTCTCTATGGCAAAACTGCCAGATACCGGAGAACTTGACAACGGATTGCCAAGATTAAACCGCAACTGATACCCATCAGAAGCGTTGCCGTCCCTATCCAGAAACCGATCATGGCATCTGAATAGCGCTGAAGGTCCGCCTCAACAGCCCCCGATATCTGTAATTGTGAAGGGTTCCTTCGACTCAGACGACGTGGCTGAAATAACCATTCAGTGTGTCCTGATCTGGTGGCAGCCAAGACTAACAACGCCCAATATCAATATGCATGCAAAGGATGAATCGAAAGGACGGGAGTTGACTCCCTACCAGATTCTGGCTCAGCTCCTACACCGATACCAGCACAGAAAGGAATAGGCAGATCCATATTGTTTTACGCCACATGGCAAAAGGTTACAGTACTGGATTATGAGGACGAGTAACGAGCTGGTTGGAATGGCCGAGGAAACTCACAGAGCGAGAAATATGGCGGGAATAGAACAAAATATACCTATGCGGGAGGAAATAGGTAGCGATGCTCGTAGTTGGTAAAAAAACGAAGAAGCAACAAAACAAGAAAGGATTCGAGTCCCGGTAACTGGTCAACCAAGCTTCAGAGAGAAGCGAGCCCCTATCCTCTTTCCAGTCTTCTCATCTTGGAGTGCGTGCGCCCCTTCCTGTTGAACACTCGTTCAGACCTGCCCAATTACCACACGAGTACGCAGCGCCTCGTCTTCCACTTGATCCTCCGTCCATTAACCCAATTCAATTCATCAGAAATTGTCCCAAATGGCCTTGACATAACCCTCTGTCAACCGCACATCATTCCCATAGACTTTCTGCCATCCCGAAAACCCTCCTTGCAACACCACCACTTCTTGGTCCGGCAACCCCGGCCCTTCTGGCCCCTGCTTCTTCAATAGCGCCTCTCTCCCTTGCGAATACTTCATCGCAGCAGTTGGCCCGCGCTGTTGACTCAAGGCGCAGTGAAACACCACCATGCGTTTGTGCTTGAGCTCCTCAACAAGCCTCGGCATTCTGAGGTCGAGCTGCAGGGTGGGAATGTTGATGCAGCCTTTGATGTGGCCGCCGATGTAATCTACAGAAAGAAACAACAGTATTAACGGATCTGCCCTAGGCTAGGATCTCCATCTTCTGTTTGACGAGTCCACAAGGACGACAAATCAAGAGGGAATGAAGAAAAAACGTAATCGAAAAAATGAAGACACATGTCTCAAGGATTAAACAAGAGTCGAATCGTACCCCCGTCTCTAACATCAATAATCGCATAGCTTGGGTCTGATGAGACTCCCTCTGCGAGAATCTTCCCAGCGAGTGACTCGGCCGAAATGTAACGCATGCTCGAAGCAACAACAGCCGATTCGCTGCGGTGGTGGCGGTGCGTTGGGCTTGATGCAGGTCGTCGCTGGAGAAAAAAGCTGTGGAGGTGCAAAGGTTTGGGCCCACTCAAGCCCGACAACGAGACGATAGGAACGAGAAGAGGGATCTGGTGTTTATTGCCGTGTGAAGCCAGAAGCAAGGTATCAAGCTGAAGATGGCGTGGCTTTTAAAAGTCCAGATTACCCCACTTTGCAATCAAGTCAGACGAGCAGAGCTGTGCATGAGGAGTATGAATGTAATTGTGCACGGCATTTCGGCTTACCAGACAAACATTACACGGCCACAGCAAACGTGAAACGCCCGCACGGTTCGTTTTATGACAGAATAGCTAGGTCATTCAGTACGAACTATTCTGCATGACTTTATCTCGATATCAGATATTGTAGTCTCGCCACCAGCTCCGTTCATGCACATGCGCGGAGAAAAAACAATAGTAAAACGCCATCGCCATTCGACATGGGGCATCATGAACCCCAAATCAACTTGTTTTGCCGTCCAAAAATCCCCCAACTTCCGATTCGCCAGAATTCGCTAGATGAAACACAATACCAAGAATAAGGGCAGGAATTGTACATGAACTGCTTTTCCTGCCTGCATGCAATGGATGCACCGAAAATAGTATGTGTAGACTGATGTCCCTGCTTCCACACACTCCCGCCAGGTACATAGTTTAAACCTATGCCTTACCAAGCCACCCAGCGTTGATAAAAAAGTCAAAAATGCGTGCCCCTTTCTGCGAGTCAAGACGACATATTTCCTTGGCCTGTTTCTTTTTGAGAGTGCCATTCGTCTTGAGCGCTTCCCGCAGTATCTGTTCCTTGATCATGAGGTAGGGCTTGGGCTGTAATCGGATGACTTCGCACAGTCTGGCCTCCTCGGGCGTGAGAAGATGCAGGTCTGCCGCCGTATCTTGTGTCAGCTGCAGCGGCTGCAAGCCAGAGATTGGTTGCGGTAGATGCTTGATTTTCGCGGGTTGGGAATGGCCATTGGCGCCGCTAGCGAGGCCGTTCGCCAACAGTTTGGCATCACCTCCGCCGGTTGTCTCGCGTATTGTCTGCGCTGCCGGACGGCCCGTCAGATCTGGCGCAACAAGAAGCGATGCACCGCTGGGCGGATCGGAGGCCGCCACCTGCTTTGATCGCTGATTCGTGGCCAGCCGTTCGCGGTCCATGGAGCCCATTGGAAGCGCCTTCTGGACCCGAGCTGCCTTTTCTGCTTCGTATTTCTCTCCGCTGCGGAGATCGCCAATCTTAAGGTTGCGCCATTCCTGTAGCTGGCCGATGGCCTGCCGTAAATTCAGTTCGTCGATAAGTCCTTGGTTGAAGTCTTCAAAATCCTTGTGGTTCATGATTCTCGCAAACGGCTTGGCTTTTTGTAGAAGGTCCTTCTCGTCCTTGGACCGCTTCTTTTCGATCTTGGTATTTTCTCTGTACTCTAACAAATCGTGCTCAAAGACCACCTTCTTCCGCTCCGCGCGTTGTGTAAGACGGCAGTTGTAGATATCCATCACTGTGAGCTTTAGCTCCATTTCCGGCTCCAGTTCGCCCGTTCGCGGGTTGATGCCATCGCCGGGGTCGAATTGCATGTGCTGCACTGCCTCCTCAGCCTCGTTTGCGTACTCTGTTTCGAATTCAAGACGACCAGGCATGAAGCCTTGGATTTCGTGACAGCTGGGCACACTGGCTGTGGGCTTGGTCTTTGGCTGAAGCGCCGGTGCACTTTTCGACTTTTCTCGGCGCTCTTCTATCCTCCTCTTCTTTTGTGCCTGAAACTCTTCTCGTGGTATCGTGTTGGCGAGCTCACAGTCATGGGGCCGACAGCGCTTCGGGAGCGGAAACGTTGGCACATGCACGTAGGTTCGGAGGTAATGGTCGCGAACTTCATCCTTCTCACGAAACCCTCCAATGTGATCCGCTATATCAGCCCACGAACCAAGGCCGTATATTTCCGCGCCTTCTAGGAGTAGTAATTCTTCATCTGCGCCCCAGTCTCGTTCGAAGATGGGGAATGAATTCTGCTCGATGACTCGGTACTCGTGGCTCGTCGGATCGTGCGCATTCCGTGATTCTCCTTTGGCAAAGCAGGAGACGCATAAGTCGAAATCAGAGCACACAGGGTGGGCACATCTAATGCGAACCTATTCGTTGCGCGTTGCGCGTCAATAAATGACCCTTTTACTGGCCATTTGTACCACATTAACTGGGTCGGGGCTGTTGTGAGGACAACGACAACAACGACATACCGTGGATGTGATGTCTGACGAGCACACGTCGCAAACGTACTTAACACCACCTTCGCCCCTCGTCACGGTCTTTTTTCGAATGACTCCCATTGCGCAAAAAGCCGGAGAATGTGGTGATGGTCAGGAGCTACTCCACGGCGCTACGCCGCTGCTGTGGAAGCTCAAAACAGTTTGAGCGTCTGCGGCTTTAGACCGCGCCACCGGCGCGGGGCAAGCCGTTGATGGGTGACAGAAATGACGGTACAGCTAAAAATGTGCGTGATCGAAAGGTTCAGGGTCGTGTGTCGGGGCCCGTTGATGGAACTGCGTGGCGTGGTGATGCAGAGTGAAGGCGGATTTTCGGCGGATGTCGCGATAACTGCTGCGGATCATAATGCGCGTTAACCGCCCGTGGGCCGTTTGGTGACCAAAGCTGGGGCCGCATTGGGGATGAGAGGCCAGGCGGCATCAACGACAAAGGGCAACGGGGTTAGTCAGCCGCGGCTACCCGACTGTCACGTGATGGAGACGCGTAGATGCATCATCTGTTATCATGCAACTTAGAGTCTCAGACTAGAGAGTTCAATGAATTGAGAGATACATGTGTTTTGAACGGTTTGGCCTGTTACACCCACCATGCGGCCGATTGACAATTGGAGGTTGTAGGCCAAATAACCCTCCGATATGTCTGTCAACGGGGCTTTGAGCCATGTACACACACATACATACCTTATTGTACATATATGATACGCACAATGGCGACAGGAGTTTAAGAAAAATGACGAGACCTCCGTCTACGCGAGAAGCTCTTTTATCGGTGCGTCATCAATAGATTCGAGCGATGCCAAACCAGCTACATGTAGCCTGTAGGTAGCCATCGAGGTCTGTGATCCTAAAAACAGCTCCAATGGCGTTAGGACTAGCGCGCCAGCAGAACAACCCCTTGTCTTTGGTGATCTGTCCCAACTTTCGAGTCGATGAGCCCCTTACCGGTTAATTAGTACCTCGGTACCATTCTCTCAACGTTGTTAGCTCGTCAATCCGGGAAGTACAATTCGGATCAACCAGCAAACGGCGGCAACCTCAACCTCAGACGATTTATTCTTCTCTGTCATGATCTTCGCAGTCTGATTACGCATCTGGACCTTCATCTTCCCCACGTTTCCCCGCATTTGCTGTTATCAACTTCGAACCTTCCAACGGTCATTTTCAGCCCCGCCGTCGCTCCAATGCCGGACAAGATCCTGGACGACATCTCTCACAGGAGATACAACCCGCTCACTGACAGTTGGCTCCTGGTATCGCCGCACCGAACCAAGCGACCATGGCAGTTAGTTGAAAGACGATAGAGAATTCTTACTTCCGAGTCGTGCTGACGAAGACAACTTCTTCAAGAGGTGCGCAGGAGACGGCTGCCGCCAACACCCTGCCGGAATATGACCCCAAGGTGAGTCGCATTGGGATCTTGCCGTCTTCTTGGCTCATCCCAATCTTGAGATGTCTAACCAAGCTATTGCATACCTAGTGCTACTTGTGTCCGGGGAACGCCCGCGCTGCTGGCGACACCAATCCCAAATATGAAAAGACCTTTGCTTTTGTCAACGACTACAGCGCTGTAAAAGAGCAGCAGCCTGGTTACGAGCAAGATGCCAAGTCAAATGGTAGCGATACACACCCCTACCTGGATCCTACTTGTCACCAGTTTTCTTCTACTAACGAAGCATGCAGATCTCGAGTCCATGCTCCTGAGGGCCCAGAGTGTCACGGGCATTTGTTATGTCCTCACTTTCTCACCCCAGCATAACCTCACCCTGGCTGACATGCCGGCTCCTGAGATCCTCCCCGTTATCGAGCATTGGACTCAAATCTACGCAAACCATGTGGCTGCTTCCAACCCCTTGGCCAAATTAGCTTGCAATTTGGACATTGCACTGCCCAAAGATGCTGCGCCCGTTCCCAACGCCGAGTACCGCTATATGCAGATTTTCGAAAACAAGGGCTCAGCAATGGGCTGTTCCAACCCCCACCCGCACTGCCAAGTCTGGACGACATCGACCATGCCGAAAGAGCCCGAGCAGGAACTCACTCAGATGACTAAATATCGCGCCCAAAACCAAGGTCGTCATTTGCTAGGCGACTACGTGAAATTGGAGCTTGCCAAGGAAGAGCGCGTGGTGTGGCAGAACAACAGCTTTGTAGTGGTGTGTCCCTGGTGGGCGCTTTGGCCATTTGAGGTCCTGGTCCTACCCAAGAGACACATCCGGTGTCTCATTGACTTCAAGGCCGAAGAACGACAGGAGCTCGCTGAGGCCATCCAGGAAGTCACCAGACGGTACGACAATCTCTTTGAATGTAGTTTCCCCTACAGCTCGGGTATCCATCAGGCCCCGCTGAGTGGAACAGAGGAGGAGATGGATAACTCATACTTTCATATGCACTTCTATCCTCCTTTGCTACGATCTGCAACCGTCAAGAAATGGCTTGTGGGATACGAGCTTATGGCTGAGCCGCAGAGGGATATCACGCCTGAACAGGCAGCAGCACGACTCAGAGATTGCGGTGGAGATCTCTACCGGAAGAGTTTGAGATAGAAATGATCAGAAGACGTAGGTTCACAAGATCGCATATTAGAATTAGGTTCCCCTCTTTTCTGCCATAGCACATTATCATGCCGTTTCTCTTTTCTCTGTTTCTTCAGGGCCTACTATGACTTTCTTCCTCATGTCATTCATGCGATGGCAACAACTCCCCCCAACCAGGTGATATTAGTTGATTACAACATAGTGATCCCGCACAAGAGGCATCCAGATCAAGGCACAAGTTGCCAATGTGAAAGGAAATACTTGCGGCAACCCAAAAGTCATGCTCTTGAACATGAACTTCTCGGTGAAAAAATGACCAAAAGCTACGATGTAGGTCCAGTATGCAATGTTATACATGGGGCCCAGATGCAGGTTGTAGGCGGCATAGCATCGTACAATCGACGTAATGAGAGTCCAGGTGCCGAACAGGCGGCCAGCTAGGGGCGTCATCTGATCCGTGGCTTTGGGGTCGTTTTGTGCCGAGACGAGCTTATCTGTCGAATCCTCGGGGTTGTATTTTGCGGATGCGGGTCGAAGCTTGGTGTTGGGTAGGAAGCGGCCATTATAGAGACGGCGTGAGAAGTGAAGCGTCGAGTACGTTTGGAGACAGTTGCCAATGGAAATGACAGAAAGCTGTCCGGAATAGCATTGTTAGTTCGCTGCGTGTCTGAGAAGAAAAAGGGGTGATTCTAGCGTACGACTAGCATGTAATATGGCAGAACGCCTTTGCCGTCGGGCAGGAGAGACTTGACGAATTCCATGATGACACAGATACAGGGTTGCGCCGCAGTGCCTGGCGAGTTTCTTGGTCTTATAATAATGAGCTTCACAGAGTCAATGGAGCGGGCGTTCTCTCTTTCCTCTCCTGAGTCCTGTCGCGAAAATGCGACAAGTGGAGATTCTGGAGCTCGGCCGGACAAACCCCACTGACGTGGTTGTCGGATGGACAATGACAAACTAAATACAAATCGTTGTCTGGCTTGAGCGTTGGCTCTACGGACACAACATGGCCCTTACACACAAAATCACTGCGCATTGCGATAATCTGCCTCCAAAGTCAAACGATAGCCATGGTCTGCCACGAGACAAGATGCGACAGCATTGGGAAATAAACCCCTTTGTCCTGACGCTCTTGGGTTGCTGTTGAGGATCTGACACTTCTAGGTGGATGCGCCTCTGGCCGAGGCTCAACAAATTCGGCTGCACCTGCTCGTTGAAACAGAGACTGGCCAGTAGCCACAATTGCTTCTAGGAAAAGGTATAAGTAATAGTGCGACAAGTAAATTGATTCGTATCGTTCGCTTGCAAATTGTTATTGTCTGTTGAATGTACAGTTCCGCCTGCCTGCCACAAAGCTTCACGCGTAGAAGCTCCATCATTGGCGGGATACTTGTTGTTGTCGCAAAGTCCAGGAACGCCAACACAGAAGCCGCAGGGATTGGCCAAGTAGACCCTGGCATTAATTGATCTGCACCAGACTTCGACATCGTCTGCCTCCGTCCTCCTGCATCGTCCCAGCATCCTTCTGTGCGTGTTCAGTAATAAGAGCACTGCCTCGACAAATTATTCGCCATGGACAAGGTCTTGGATCATCCTGCTCTGGCAGCTGCCAAACCGTACGTTGAGCAGCTCCCGGCAGTCCCACAGGCAGTAGTTGGCGCCCTCGCCGGCGTCGGCGCCCTTTGCTTGGGATTGAAGCTCTTCAGCTACCTGCGCCTCGTCCTGAGCGCCTTCGTCTTCTCTGGTCACGACGTGAGTCCCCGGTGCTTGCCCTTGCTGTGATGTAGAGTAGTCTGCGTTGAAACTGACATATTCCCTTGCCAGCTTCGCAAATACGGTCGTGCCGGATCTTGGGCCGTGGTCACCGGTGCCTCTGACGGTCTCGGCAAGGAGTATGCCTCGCAGCTCGCTGCCAAGGGATTTAACCTCGTCCTCGTTTCCCGAACCAAAGCGAAGCTCGAGACTCTTGCCAAAGAACTCCAGGAAAAGTACATTGGGAAAGGTAGTCTTCAGGTCAAGACTCTTGCCATGGACTTCGCCAAGGATGATGACGCCGATTACGAGCAGCTTGCCGAGTTGATTCGTGGTCTCGATGTAGCCATTCTGATCAACAATGTCGGGCAGAGCCACAGCATGCCTGTGTCTTTCCTCGAAACCCCCAAGGAGGAGCTCCAAAACATTGTCACCATCAACTGTCTGGGCACTCTCAAGGTCACTCAAGTTGTTGCCCCGATCCTCAAGGCGCGAAAACGCGGTCTGATCTTGACAATGGGCTCTTTCGGCGGCTGGACTCCTACCCCTTACTTGGCAACTTACTCCGGCAGCAAGGCGTTTCTTCAGCAGTGGAGCAATGCCCTGTCCTCGGAGCTGGCCGACGACCATGTTGACGTATATCTCGTTCTGAGCCATCTGGTTACCACCGCCATGAGCAAGGTCCGCCGGCCCAGCCTTCTTGTTCCCAATGCTCGCAACTTTGTCAAGGCGGCCCTCAGCAAGATTGGACTCGGCGGGTACCAGACTGCACCGAATACTTACACACCTTGGTGGAGCCACTCGTTCATGCTTTGGCTGATTGAAAACATTCCTGGTGTCAACAGTCCTGTCACGATTTCGTACAACAAGAAGATGCACGTTGACATTCGAAGAAGAGCTCTTCGCAAGCAGGCCCGTGACGCTAAGAGGCAGTGAAGTCACCGACTTACGGAGCATTACTATCTTCAACTCACTTGAGACGTCACGTGAAGAGGAAAACAAGCCGTAGAAAGGGCAAGGAAACGGTTACAGGGAATACGGCATCAAGCTTTGATGTCGGCCGATAAGGCGAGGACAGAAATCATGAGAAGATGGACTTATGACCTTGGTGAAAAAAGTAGTCGAAAGCAAGAGCTGCTTGCTCATTATAAAGTGTTCATGAAGACATTGTACTGCATAGTGGAAAAACGATTACTTAAGGCAGCGCGCGTTGCGTGCGTGTGCATAATTCCGAAGGTAGACAACGATGAAACAAGTAGTTTACGCCGAATAGTTCTCATGAAGGCTTTGTGGTAATTTTTTCGTGCAATAACGCTTTCTTGGTCTATGTATCAGGTGCCGACATCGCACGCGATTGATGACTGGCGAGGGGAAAAAAAGTGTCTGCCGCAGTCATTGTCGCGAGTCGCGAGTCGCGACCCCTCCACCCCACACGAGCGCTACCTTTTGGCTGTCAAGGAGCCACAAGGCACACACGCATATCCAACGTCGACGCTCTTTCAATCGAGATACGTCCCGTTGCCTCCGGCATGCTGCGTGTTGTTTATCGACGCATAGGAATAGATCTTCCCTTTGGCCAACTCTCTTTGCGCGCTTTCACAACCGCCTTCCCTCTTCAGCTTTCAGCGCCGACTTTTGTGCATCGTGGAACCAACGACAAGATGGCGAACCCAGAAGCCAAGGCGTCTCGCGCCCCAGCGGTCACGCTCAAGACGCCAAAGGGCACGAGAGACTGGAGTGGACAAGACATGCTTATGCGCGAGGAAGTCTTGTATGTTGGAGCTTACCAAGGGTGGAATCTATGTCCTGGGATTGTGTACTAATCTTGAGCGTAGCAAGATGATCACGGATGTCTTCAAGAGACATGGTGGCACTCCTCTCGATACTCCCGTATTCGAACTGAAAGAAATTCTGTCTGGAAGTAAGTCTTGACGCAAGCAAATGATGTCTCTTCTTTGGTCTATGTTTTTTTCCCTTGGTCTCTAACACGCTTAGAATACGGCGAGGACTCGAAGCTCATCTACGATTTGCAGGACCAGGGTGGTGAGCTCTGCTCTCTGCGTTACGACCTTACCGTTCCTTTCGCTCGATGGCTGGCCATGAACAACATCCAATCAGTCAAGCGCTACCATATCGCCAAGGTCTACCGAAGAGATCAGCCCGCCATTGCTCGAGGACGATTCCGCGAATTCCATCAGTGCGACTTTGACATCGCGGGTGTCTACGATCCCATGATTCCTGATGCCGAAGTTCTGCGCATCATTGTCGAGGTTTTCGACGCTTTGAAGCTTGGGGTTACTATCAAGCTGAACCACAGACAAGTTCTGGATGGCATGTTTGCCGTTGCGGGTGTCACGGAAGACAAGATCCGGGCGATCAGTTCCGCTGTGGACAAGCTGGATAAGATGTCTTGGGAGGATGTGAAGAAGGAGATGGTAGAGGAGAAGGGCCTGGAGACTGAGGTTGCTGACCGCATTGGAGAATACGTACGCAACGCTGGCACTATTTCGCAGACTTTGGCCCTCCTCAACTCCAAGCCTGAGCTGGTTGCCAATGAGCAAGTCAAGAGCGGTCTCGCGGACATGACTTTGCTTGCGACCTATGTCGACGCCTTTGGCATATCTGACAAGGTGTCGTTTGACCTATCGCTTGCACGTGGTCTCGACTACTACACCGGCTTGATTTACGAGGTGATCAATCTGCCTCCTAAACCCGAGGAGGGAGCTGCGTCGGGGAAGAAGTCCAAGAAGGATGATCCCGCCAGTCAAGTGGGCAGCATCGCCGCAGGTGGCCGTTACGATAACTTGGTCGGCATGTACGGCAAGAGGCAAATCCCGTGCGTGGGTATTTCATTTGGCGTCGACCGCATCTTTACCATCCTGGAAGCTCGGCGCCAAAAGGAGGGCGCCAAGCTGAAGCGTGATGTCGACGTCTACGTCATGGCCTTTGGTGGCAAGGAGTTTTCCGGTCTCCTGCCTGAGCGCATGTCCGTCGCTCAGAGACTATGGAGCGCCGGTATCCGCACTGAATTCTCCCCCAAAGTGAAGCCCAAGCTTCCACAGCAGTTCAAGGCCGCAGAGGGCGTACCGCTGGGGGTCATTCTGGGTCAAGACGAACTCGCTGCTGGTCAGGTGAGATTGAAGAAATTGGGACAAGGAGAGGCCAAGGCTGGGGAAGACGAGTCGGGGAGCAGGGACGATGGGCAGCTGGTGTCGCTTGATGATTTGGCGGAAGAAGTAAAGAAGTTGCTTCTCTAGATGGGATGGGGTTTTGGATGAAGAAAGAAGGTGAATGAAGACGAATGAGAAAAAAAATATAGAATAAGGCGACAACAAAATATGTATGTAGCCAGAAGAAGATGAAACGTGGATATGTAGTAAATTCCCTATCCAATGACATAGACGCTGAAGCATCCATGCGCGGCGCCCAGGCTCAGGCGTGGAGGTCACTGTCGATAATTTCAAAACTGGAAATAAATTCTTCATTCGCATTTTTGATGAAAGAAAGCTTCAAATATCTGTCAAGTCAATTTCTCAAACATTTGAAGAGTCGATGGACGTGCAATGTCGAGGCGCCTGGAGAAGTCTTGCTTGTTGGACAACGGCTGGAATGGCGCCTGATTGGGCCAACCAATAAGTGCCGCCAGCCCCCCTGGCCGCGAAAAATCCCAGCTTGTCAACCTCCACAGCGTTGACCAGTTGTCTGCGTCTCGTATCCTATTTGCTTTCAGCGACCGCTTCCTACCGACTCTTGAAAGAACTGAAAGAAAAGCTCTGAATCGCCCAGAACATTTCGAATCGGATCCTTGACGCGGTTCGCGACCCGACAAGATACCACAACCATTTGCGCCAGTCACGTTGACAGAGCTGATGGGAGCTGACGGAGCTTTTTGATGGTTCAATAAGTCGCGTCAATAACATTCGATCGCAGCGAAATTCCACCCTTTCACGACCCATCACGAGCAGGAACGGGATTATTGGTGACGCTGCTGCGAAGCCGGAGCTTTCTCTGTCTTTCAAGACTCTCTCCTTCTTGGACGAAGCTGTGTCCAAACCCGCACCATGTCGTTTCCGCAGACACCGGTTCGACCGCTTCCTGGCGCGTTTATGAATACGCCGGCCGTAGCTTCGAGATATCAGACCGGCTCTGATCCCGTACGACGACAATTATTCCCCAGTTCAATGAATCTGCCATTAAACGGCCAAGGTGGTGCAAACCCAGCTGCCGGCGTTCCAACTTCGACATCATCGGAAACACAGGGCTCGTCAGCGACGGTGACGGCGATAAATACCGGAAGTACTGGAAATGCTGGGCTGGCTGCCACAAGCCCTCTGCCGATTCCGCGACCCGAAAATGTTCCGCCCGTTGTGAAGGCCGCGAAGGCCATCAACTCTTTCTTGCAGATGGATGAGAATTTCCCAGATCTGGATTCTTATTGCCGGCGTAAGACACGAGCCAAACTCTTGAATCTTTTGTCAACATGACGATGTGGAAATGAAAGAGAAACAACAGCATGCTAATAATGGAATTTACAGAAGGCGCTTCCTCCGACTACGAGCTTCCAGGGTCCGAGTCACCCTGGGTTCCCTTTCACAAGACACAAATGTATCCCATTCCGAATCAGGTCTTCGACCACTACAACGCCGGAGAGCTCCAAACCTTGATGGGACTGTTCGCGGAGATCAACCACGCGTGGGTCGTTATAGACAACTGCCTGTATCTTTGGGATTATACGCACCCGGAGCCTGAACTGATTGGATTCGAGGAGCAAACACATTCTATCCATGCTATCGCGTTGGTGCCCCCAAAGCCTGGCATCTTCGTCAACACAATCACGCACATTTTGGTTGTTGCCACCTCTTCTGAAATGATCTTGCTTGGCCTGTCGGCTTCAGACACGCCGGCCGGAACAAAGTCTGTCGCTTTGTACCAGACAAAGATGAATCTTCCTTTGCGGGGTAACGATGTTCGTGTCATTTCTGGCTCAGCGGATGGACGTATCTTCTTTGGCGGCAGCAGCGACTGTGATATCAACGAGCTGTACTACCAATCAGAGGAGAAGTGGTTCTCGAATCGATGCGGCAGAATTAACCACACAAACCCTGGGTGGTCATCCGTGGTCTCGTTACAAACCAGTTTCTGGTCTCAGAAGGAGCCCGAGCACATTATTGACATTGTGATTGATGATTCCAGAAATCTCGTCTACACGTTGTCGAGCAAGTCAACCATTCGAACGTACTACATGGACGGACCTGACCGGCTGTCCAAGGTCATTGAGAAGGAGAAGGTCCACTGTCTTCGGGATATTGCTCACATGATCACGCAGTCCAAACTACTCACCGATAGACTCAACATAGTTTCCATCAGCCCCATCTCGAAGCTCGAAGCATCCAAGCTGCACCTCATGGCGTTGACGGACTCTGGCTGCCGACTCTTCTTTAGTGCCACCAATGCGTCATCATATCTCTACGGGTCACATTCTAATCTGGCACCACAGAGCATGCAGGTGCAGTACATCAAATTCCCACCGAGCCAAAATCCCAGAAGGGGTCCACTGGCACAGTCGAGTCAGGTTGGCGAGACAGTCGTAGAATTAGAATCGACCATGTTGCTGCCCAGTCGGCAAGGTGCTCGATTCGCACCCGGGTTCTTCTTGGATTTTGTGAGCAGCGCTCGCGATACCAACATCGATACTTTATTCGTATCTGGCCCTGAGACTGGACGAATCAAACGTGTGTCGCCCAATGTTCCCTTGCGGTATTTTGAACAAGCTAGCTGGATCGATATCGGTAGCCGGGCTGAAGCTGTCGGCCTGGTTACCAAACCATTTGCTGCTGCCCCTCAGCCGGTAGGCTTCGGGAACGAGCTGGCTGTCCAGTTTGACGAGCCGGCCAGTGAGTTTGCTGTTCTCACCAACACTGGCATTCACATCATCAGACGACGTCGACTGGTTGATACATTCGCGGCTGCCGTCCGAGATGCCCATGGCGATGAAGCGTTGGATACCATGACTCGTCGACTGATCCAACTGTACGGCCGGGTCGAAACTGTTTCCACGGCCTTGGCTGTTGCTTGTGGTCATGGGGGCGATTCAAGACCTGGTGTCGTACGCTCCATTGATCAAGCCACCCGGGATAGAGCTAGAGCGCTGTTTGTGGACTTTGGTGGCCAGCCGACCATGGCAGAGACTGATGGCACGTCACTGACGACCGAGTCTGTCAAGCTTTCCTCTCGGCATGATGCTCTCGCGCTGTATCTGGCAAGACTCATCCGTAAGCTCTGGAAAGCCCCTGTTATCGCAACTAGTGTCTCTCCCGCGGGCGGGATCGTCATCGATTCGGTCATTCCACTGTCCAAACTAGGCTCAACGCAAGAAAACCTTGAGAGTCTACGAAAATTTATCGAATCCAACCGGGGTCTCATCCAAGGCATGTCTGGACCGTCAGACCTTCAGAGGGTCTCGACCATGCATGAAGAAGTGGCGCTGCAAGCCGAGCATCAAGCTTTGCATGCTCTTCTGACGATGATGGAAAGTATGTCAGAAGGCATTTCGTTTGTGCTCATGTTGTTTGACGAGCGCGTGAGCGAGATCTACGCCATCTTGGAAGACAGCTCTCGACAACAGCTTCGAGAACTCACATATGAGAAACTGTTCTCCCAGACGGATGGAAAGGATCTTGCGAAGCTTTTGGTGAAAGCTATTGTCAACAGAAACATCGAGAGCGGTTCCAACGTCGAGACTGTAGCAGATGCCCTGCGACGACGTTGCGGCAGTTTCTGTAGTCCCGATGACGTGGTGATCTTCAAGGCTCAGGAGCAGCTGAAGCGAGCCTCAGAACAAGCCCCCAACACGAATTTGTTCAGAAGCTTGTTAGACGAAAGTCTGAAGCTCTTTGAAAAGGTTGCCGGTAGCCTTACTTTTGCCAATTTGCAAGCCGCGGTCAGTCAGTACGTCGCGATGCAGTACTACGCCGGGGCCGTTTTGCTGTGCCTGGTAGTTGCGCGTGAAAAGGATCGAGGCAACACAGCGTTGGCATGGGTGAATGATGGCAATCCGGCAGGAGATAGCCGAGAAGATGCTTTCATTGACCGGAAGCGATGCTACGATATGATCCACGACATTCTGACCCAGCTGGACGCTGTTTCAAGCTCACAGCCCGAGACGATTGACGGCAAACCGACGCTGATGACCACCAAAAGGGAAGAAGCATACAAGGTCGTGAACGGCTCTGACGACGAAGTCTTTCATTTCGACCTGTACGAATGGTATATCCAACAGGGTTGGACGGACCGTATGCTGGCCATCGACTCACCCCACGTCATCACCTTCCTGGAACGCCTGGCCGACTCACACTTTGAACACGCCGATCTGTTGTGCCGATACCACACGCTTCGCGATCGATTCTTTGATGCAGCACTCGTGCAAGCGCAGCTGGCCAACTCTGACTTCCCACTTGGAATCAAAGATCGCATCCGGCTTCTTGCTCTGGCCAAGGGCAACGCGAGTGTCGTCACCGGGGAGGTCAGCCGACAGCACCAGCAGCAGCTGAATCATGAAGTGAGCGACTGGCTTGACGTGGCCAACATCCAGGATGACCTCTTGGAACGCCTCCGGGTGGACGAGAGATTTGATGCTGAGCGGAAGGCCGACATTGAACAGGATCTCGATGGCAAGATTCAAGATCTTTCTTATGTGAGTAACAAAGAAGACATGGCAACGACAATGTTACGGCGGTTTTCATTTCTCTTTTTTTCCATCTGATCTTTTTTTTTTTCTTTTTCGTTGCTTGCAACACGACTAATACGGAGCCATGTACAGCTTTTCAACAACTACGCCGACCAGGCCGGCTACTACGACGTATGTCTCGAAATCTACCACTCCGCCAACTACCGCAACACCACCTCCATCTCCACAACGTGGATCAACTTGATCCGGCAGACCCACGAAGAAGTCGTAGCAAGACTGGAAAACCCAGACCAAGACATGCCCAACCCGCCAATGCCCTACGAAGCCGTCAGCAGTAAGATCCAAAAAATCGCCTGCCATACCTCACTTGACAGCTTCGTCTTCCCCATCAAGATGCTCCTCCCTGAGATCTGCCGCTACGCAGTAGCCTACCAGCAGGATGCCACCATTGGCGCTGACCCAACGTGGCCTGCTAAGTTATTCCTCTCGCTCGGTGTATCCCACGACATGATTGTGCGGGTCCTGGAGGGCATTTTCGACACGCGAGACTACGGCTTCAGCGGCGCGGCGCGCATCCGCATCATTGAGATTCTCGCCTTTGTCGTGAATGAGTGGGTAGCAGAGGTACGGCGCCGCGGCGGCACAGGCAAGGGCGGGTCTTTGGGACCGGCGATCGGGGACTTGCTGAGACGGTGTGAGGAGGCTTTGCCGCCGCCGGGACAGGGCCATAACACGGGGGGTGCGGAATTGGCTGATATCAGAAGGCTGGTGAAGGCGTTGAGGAGGGAGGTCGGGGGGTTAATTGAGAGGGCACCGTCGGGGAGTTTGCGATTCATATAAGTTTGGACAGGATATGATGTGATATCGCAAGGCAGGGCAGGGCGCAAGATGCTAGACACGAACGAGACACAAGGTAACATAGCACGCAAGACGTGAAAAGCAAGACTATCTTTCATTTCATGCGCTTCGGTTTGGTTTTGTTTATTTTTCATTTTTAGGGATTGTGTGTAGCACAGCTGGGGCCGGCGGGCGCTTTAAGGCATAAATAAATAGGTCGATTTGGTTTTCTTTCACATCGTGTCGTATTGCATGTAGGTACTTTCTCACTCTATGCGGCTTACGAGTTCTCTGTTTATTAGTGGAGGCACAGACGGGTGGATTTTGGGTTTCAAGGCATTTCACAATGAATCACAAGGTCAAGGATTTACATGTACATAGTTCGAGTCGCACGTTGATGTTGATATTTATGTTATTGTTGATGAGGGAGCTTCACTGCAACCCCCTTTCTTGGACATGCATGAAGCCACAGCCGTCGCACACGTCATTGGAGCGAGCTGCGGAGACAAGGGGGGTGGATTGGGGCAGGAACTGCAGGAAGCTAGGAGCTTATTCGCAGAAACCGAACCAACGAATTACGGTTACGTACGACTCGGTTCGTCATAAGTTTTTATACATAACGTGTCTCCCGAGTCCCGAGTCCCATCGTTGCGCGATCGACGTTTTCCCCCAGTGTGCCTCTGCTATGACTTGATCGCGCGCAGGTCGCTGTCGTCGAAACCGTTTGGGCGAAGAAACTCCTGTTAACGCCAATTGAGTCTTGAGTCTTGACCTAGGGGCTTCTTTTTCTCGTTCGACTGACTCCCTAATTCCCGTGTCATTCTTTGTCTTCATGTTTTCGGGTCTATATTTCGGAATCGCCTTTTTTTTTTTCTTCTCTATATAATTTGTCTGCCCACCTTTCTTTCGTTCGCTCTCGTTTGGCCCGAACCGTCGCGTTGCATCCATCCGATGCGTGTCCTCCTAGCTGTGGTGCTGGGCCTGGGGGCCACGGGGGTCGTGGCCTCAAAGCAGCATCACGATCTGGACGGGTTGCCGGCATACCATTACAACGCGCCCATTAAGGTGGAATGCATGAATCGAAGCTCGTAAGTTCTCGAGAAGGGAAGAGAGCGAGGGAATGAGGGAACGAGGGAGTGAGGAGGCGAAGCAGGCGACCAGTTTTTGGCTTTGCTTGCCGACCCGAGAATGATGCTTGTTGATTAAGGGAGTTCATGGATCGACTTGAGATGAAGTTCTGTGCTAACCCTCCGCTCTTGTCTTCCTACTACACAGAGAAACAGGCGAACACATTGAACTCTCCAACCATGACCTCGAATGGGTGCCCTTCCCCATCTGCAACGAGACAGGCAAGCCACTCGAATTCCACTACGGCTACGAGAACGAGCTCAACTGCACCCTCGACTTCATCTCCGACCCCTTCTTCCATCTGCTCGAATTCTACATCCACAACGACGCCCCCATGTCATGCCGTCTGCCGGCACGACCCCCCGCCGAGGTCGAGATCGTGGGCGAAAAACCTCGACCCCAGGAGTATATCCCCCTGATGTTTGCGTTGGCGGGCACCCTGCAGATGAGCCACATGCACATCAGCACACACATGAACGTCTTGCTGCACAGCATGCCGAAGCACCACCTGCGACCCCATGACAGCGGCGTGCTCGACTCGGCCATCGCATATAGCACCAGTCCGCTGAGCCACATGCAGGGAACGCAGACGGCGCGCATCATCCCGGGCGAGCCGCTGCCCCTGAGCTTTTCTGTGCGATGGTTCCCGACGCCGCATCTGCCCAAGACGGAGGGCAAGGTGGAATGGCGGGGCCTGGGAGGCCACATCTATGCCAGCACGGTCTTTTACAGTTTCGTGTCGTTTGGTGCCGGTGCTGCTTTGGCGGGACTGTACACCTTGGGCGTTGTTCTGCCCAGGAGACTCAAAGGGCGGCCTATGGGTGGTGCGACTCCCCTGGGGTACGGGCTGAATACGACTGGTGTTGGCAATGGGTGGGGGTATTCCAAGAGGAAGGATTAATCTCGACCGATTCAAGTGCTCGGGGCAGACTTTTGTCATAAATTTTCTTGCTATTCTATTACATATTTCTTTTTCTTACAAGCTTGTTTGTTTGAGTTGGCCTCTGCATTCATATATGCTTGTGCATATATGTAGCGGGAAACAAAAGCGGGTTGTTGTATGAGATATGAGGGGCAAAATATGAAGACGCAGCGATTCTTGACCGGCTGTACAAGATATGCTGGACTAATTCTACGATGGGCAGCGAGCGGGAGAGCTGTGTTTTGGCTCTTGGGAGCATGAATGAAAGTCAGCAGCACGGAAGCTGGATTCGTATGTCATATGATGCATGCTCTGGATGATAGTGTGTGTTTATGTGGGTGGGTGTGTCCTAGACTCATGGAACTACCTATGTCTTTGCTCTCTCATCCGCGGCTCTACGGAGCTCGATTGATATACTCGTTCACATGATATGTGTCTGCGTGCATGATATACACAGACATGTGATTCAGCTCTCTTCTCCGCGTCTCCCTCTGCAAAAACAATGGCAAAACATGCTACTTTGTTGCTCTCAGCGCCGTCGACTCCGTCGATTGTACGCGAGGCAACAACCTCAGAAACATATCAACAGCCATCACGGCCGCTACCAAGAACCTTAGTTAGCTCTCATCTTTCCGTCCTTCCTTCCTTGTTCACTCCCCCTTTTCTTCCTACTCTCTCCATCTTTTGATATTAGGGGGGGCACGGTAACTCACGAACGACACAAAAAGGTAAATACGTCCCCCAAAACAGCTGTCCCCAGCAGTCACCACGCACCCTCTCGGGCCCCATATGCCACAAATCGCAACAACATGCCAAGGCGCCCATAAACGTCACGCACCCATACGCCAGGCCAGCCAGCTCCGTCGGACCAGACGTGCGTCTCTGCCCCAGCCCCAGCCCTTGGGAGAACTTCCAGACCAGATACGCCGTCAGGGGGAACTGCACGAGGGCCTCGACATAGAGAAATCCCTCTAGCCAGGGCTCGGGGGTCAGATTGGCAAAGTAGGGATCGCCGGAGTAGCTAGCCCACCAAGTGCGGAGGGAGAGGAGGCTGTGGAGGGGGGAAGAGGGGGATTGCCAGAGGGAGGGGGGGTAGAGGGGGAGGAGATCCAGGACTGAGGAGATGTTAGTTTGATTATACGATTTTTTTTTTTGTTATCTCAATCTCTTTTTGCGATTCCGTGTTTATGCGGCCATTCTGTTCAAGACTCGTGTTTTTTTTTTTTTGTCTAGGAGAGCGGGATGAATGTCGTGGCGCGCGAGGTGGCCGTAAAGAGAAACACGTATGATGGAATCCCAACGGCCCTTTATCAAAGGAATCGCACGCCAAGCCAGTATTGATTGATGAAGGCCTAAAAAAAAAAAAAAAAGAGAAACGTACCCAGAGTCCCTACAAGTTGAACCACCACAATAGGCAGATAAACTCTGTCACGAATCGAGGACGACATGGTGAGCTTTGGAAGCCACAGAGAGGTTTGACTCTTGAGGGTTCCGGATGTTCGGCCGAGGGAATGGAATGATTGGTGTTGCAGTACTGTGTGCGCTGACGAGTACGCACTGTACAGGTGACACAGTGTAGCACGGCTCGATTACGACAGCAAAAACAACAACAGCAGCTGAAGATCCTACGGTGGGTGAATCGTGACAATCAACGACGAGTTAAGTTTTAAAAATATAAAGATACTCATGTAAAATAAAAAATAAGAATTGTCTAAAAATGTATGGAAAGAACAATACTGTAAAAAATGTTACGTATGACAAAAAAAGACATAGAGAGAAAAAGGAGACAACCTCATACCCCCTCATCATAGGGATGGCCAAAATGTGTAAATTACGATTACGACCCTCGGTGTAATTTACATTGTTACTCAAACCCTTGAACACTGCGCGCATCTAGATTCTACCGCAACGATGCCTTGATCGTAGCACAGCATTCATTCATTCAGGGTAGGAGCAGATCGTCGCCGAAAAGTTCAAATGTTGACACTGCGCCGCTCGTCTGGGGACCACGGGATATATTGCGACTCATGCGACACATTGCACTATGTCTCGACACCTCATTTAAAATGCAATAAGGTCTCCAAAGGCTGTATATATTCTTGTGACTGATTCTGTGTTCTTTATCGTCAATTGTTCAACTTGTGTTATCGAAGGGAGAGGGAAAAGTCGTCGTGGCCACTGGCCGCACGAGAGAACGGTCCAATTATGTTGCGGCATTATGGGGGATGGACCCACAGTCGTGAGCATTATAGTGGAGCATTTGTAAGTTGTAAATTACAATTTTTCCTCGTGTAATTTACAGCGTAATTTACGCGTAATTTACAGAGTTTGTAATTTACATGTAAAATGTAAATCCCATCCCTCCCCCCTCATCCATCTCCTCCATAACATCATCATCTCCCACCCCAGCTGCCCGTCCAGCCCCCTCCTCGTCCCCATCCAACACGTACTCTGCCACCTCCGCATCAGCTGCATACAGGGCCCAGTCCGCGCACCCAGCAAACCTGGCCTTTCCAGTATCCTGCCCGGCACAACCCCGCTGCGCGGTCTCGACGACGTTATACTGGTTATGAAGCTTCATCAGAGTATGCAGTGCTTCCCGGAGCTGGGCCGCGTTTTCATCTTTGTCTATGTCTCCATCTGTGACCTGACTCTTGTCCGTGTGTTTATATCTGTCCGTGTCCGTGTCTGTAATCTCACTCTCTGAGCCTTGCCCCGGACGAAGAACGCGGTCCGCCTTCAGTGCGTACTTGGCATGCCCACATACCATGGCAAAGTCAGCCACGTCGGCAGACCACGCATAGTCCGCCTGCTCGGCTCGTTTCAGAGGCGCGCAAAGCACCTGATGCCGCGGTAGACCAAATAGAGGGGCTGTATTCTTCTTGGTCTTTACCGGCTCTGCCCCAGTCTGCTCGTGGTTACCATCATCATGGGCGACAGCACTGTTCATACGGGGGGCAAGATTGCCCCCTCCCATTGCCTGCTCTCCCTTGTCCCGCTTGGCAGTCTTGTGTTGTGGTTGTGGTGCCGGCTTCCGCTTCGTGGCAGGAGGCTTGGCTGAATGGTAGTTCGTGCCATCATCGTCTTGAGCCTCTAAAATATGCGATAGACCTGCCCTTCATCAGTACTTCAACATACCGGCTTCAAGACGGCCACCAAACTTACTCATGATTCTCTTCCTCTTGACCGACCGGACGGAGTCCTCTGGCCCGAGGGATTCAGAGAAGCTTTTGTCCAGAGCCACTCGATTTTCAGTGCCGCATGCTTGGTATGGAGGGAGCTGAATCGTTCTGCTTGCACTGGCATCGCACGGCCGGGGGCCAAGTTCGACATCTTGAGGGCCTGATCTTTGTCTACATCGAACGGGCCCTTCGACAAGCCCATTCCCATCTCCATCCCCATCTCCAGAGACATCCTGCGTACGACAGCGCTTTGTCTTTCCAGTTTGGCTGGCTCGGGTCTGCCGACGCCCCCGAGATGCGTTCATCCCTTTACCATCATCTGCCGTCAATACGTGGCAGGCGTCCGGGCTGTCAGAGGAATAGTCAACAAGGAGGTCAGTATTCAGCGGATTGACTCGGGCCTGCCAAACGCGTGACGTGGTCGCCTTGCGCAAGTCGTGTGCTTTGAGTCTCTGCGCGTTCTTGATCGGCGTCATGGGTCTCCGCGGCAGGCCCCAAGTGGGCGTCGAGATTGAAATGGAAGACGAAGACGAGGTGGACATATTCGCTGCTGCAGCCCGCACTCTCTCTTCTGCCGTCGTCACCACCGAGCCGGGTACATGGCGAGGAAGCAAAGCAGGCACCTGCCTGGCAAGACTGAAGAAGACTTGTTCAATCTGCGCCTTGGACACTATCGTGTGCCCTCCGTTGCCCCTATGCCCCATGATTCCCCTGCTCTGATGCCTTTTGTCGTCTGCCCTAGTCTGCTGCATCAAGGCCTGCGAAGCCGCCTCGTCGATATCCTCGAGAACCCCTGACCACACAGTCCTATTGCACCGCGGCGTGACGTGGATGCCATCCCGGCCACAGTCAACCCCCTGCGCGTCAGAGCCGGGAACGAGGCTCTTGATGGTCCCGAGAAACACATCTTGCACCCGGCACTTGGTGTCCGCCTTCAAGACCAGCTTTCTCGCCCGTTGTCTCGCCCGCCGCACCACCTCGTCCACGTCGATCCAGCCATACTCCGCCGCCTTGGCAATGGCCTCGCGGTCCAGCGTGTCCCGCACCATGGCCCCGTGCACCTCAAGATCCAAAAAGTCCATCTTGCCGATGCCGAACCACCCGTCCAAGCCTGCCGCATACGTCCCCAGGCCCCTTGCGTGTAGGAACCGCGTCGCCGTCGCGATCCCCTCGCGCGAGATCTCATCCGTCGGCAACCTAGGACGGTGGACATGCAACAGCTCCGCGACAGACAGCTTCTTCTCCCCCGCATGCCTGATGAGCTGTGCCCACGGAATCCGGGACACATTCTGCTCGTACTGCATCCACACCCTGTACTCAGCCATGTACTCAATAAGGAAAACCTGTATCTGAATCCGTGTAAGGCGGAGGATCCGCGTCGCGAGTTCTGCAAATGTGTAGTCGTCCCGTAGCATATGACAGACGAGCCATTGCATCCCCAGCCCGAGGTCCTCCTAGGACACCCTGTTTGTGGCCGTCGTTGATCGCCACGTTGCGGTAGAGCTCATGCCATGTATGGGAGAACGGCCTGCTTGGTCAAGCGCTGTCAGAGCACCATGCACGTCTTGCACGACAGAAGCATCGTCGTCGTCGGAGCCCCAATCCAAGTCACCGAGGGAAAACAAAGGCGTCGTCTTCGTCGTCGTCGTCGTCGACATGTCTGCTTCGGGCCCAAGAAATGGCGCTGACAAGGACCAAGATGCTGGGCCCCGAACCGCACGATGATGGTACACACGGCAATGTTGTTGCGCGCCTTCCTTCCTCAGCGACGAGGTGGTGATGGCAACGGCTGAAAGAGCTCCCACGTTTGTTGCCGCTGCTGCTTCTGCTGCTCGCCGTTTCCTATTCGTTTGCGGGGCCAATGCTTGTTTCCTCGCGCCGCTCCCGCAACTTGCGTGGACGAGGACTCCTTTCCGTACTGCGCCCTGGTGGTGCTCCTCGCTCTCATAGCGCTTGGGAAGGCGCCGCGCAGATGCAGGTCGGAGGTTGAGGGAGCCACGACGGTTCGGCATGACCAGTTGGCAAGGGCCGATGTTTCGTGCGTGTGCATGTGAGGTGAGGGGGGCTGGGGAGACAATGCCCAGCCGATTTTATTGTTTTATTCGCATCACGAGTGTTTGAAAAAGGGGGAGTCGACGCGAGAGTCGAGACGGATCAAGTGAAGTGAGGCTGATCTGAGTTGCCAGTGAAACAAACCTCCGCTGTCATGTGATGTGTCGTCCCAGCTTCGGCACAAGCACATATTGACTGGATTTAATAGAGGAAATAAAGCAAACAAACCAAAAGAGAGAGAAAAGTGGGAGGGCAAGGAGTCTAACATATGGCAACAAACCAAATTGACACCGAGAGACATTGTTTTTTTGAAGCATTGCACTGGCGACTGACCTTGATGACGGAGACGAAGGCACGCGTTATGGACGACGGGGAAACGTCCTCGACGCATACACCATTCTGACCACTCGTTTCAAGTGAATCAATCTAATTGTATCATGCTAGTCTTAGCTGCGCCCATCGCCACGGGTGCAATGCAACTCACCGGGCATCATGGCCCTCTCTTCCCAGTCCACTGTCCCCCGATGCGTCGCGTCTCATTTACCGCACAGGATATCAGATACGTCCAAAAATGGAGCAAAGACTTCTCGATTTGTAAATCTGTCCTCGTCTGCATCGTTAGTTTCTCCTTCGCCGCTCATGTCCTGATCTCTCATGTCTTCAAATCCTCTCTTTCGTCTCGACATGGAAGCTGCTGGCTGGTCCACGATTGGCGCTCCCGCGCTCGCACCTCTCAGAAGAAGCTGACTCTGTGTTTCGGACTGTACGTGGTGTGCAGTCATTGATCTTGCTCGGACAACATCTTCCCAAGTTTGCAGCATTTGCTTCGCGTCCTCATCGAAAACGCAGCTGAGCCGTTGTAGCGTAAGAAACTGGGTAGCAGAGGCCGCAGTCTGCCCAAAGACCGACATGAGATAGGCAGCGGCAATAGTGGCAGAGTGGTAGTTGCCGGAATCGCACGTAATAAGGACTTTGCCACAACGAGGACGACGATCCATCGCCACGTGCTGTCCTCGATCCGCGCGGCCCATGAACTGGGAGTTGTACGATAGCATGTGACGATTTATGAGGCCAATTATCGTCGGCAATTCTCGAATCAGGTCAGGAAAGCCACCGAGCCGTACATATTCGACAGGAATGCCGAGTTCCTGTGACGCGCGATCCACACTGCGAATATTTCCAGCCATGCGCGAATATCGTACCACAACCATCATGGTGATGCCCTGACATGTCAGAGATTCCAAATCGCGTATTGAGCTAGTCGGTCCAAGGTAGAGATAGTCCAAAATGGCGTGCGCCGCATATCTGTTGTCATACGTCCAGGTTCTAGGCCTATCCAATGCGACCTGTTTAGAATTCTGGGTAATGACTTGAAGTTCCTCGCTGGTCAATTGCGAATGGTCGACGGCTTCGAACGAGGGCACGAGTTCCATTACAGCCCCCCCGCTCGATCTTCGGGGCAAGTGTATCTCGAAAGTCGGACCGGAGGGTGTACAACGCGAGTAAGCTGCGCTTGGAACGACGTCCCTGGATTGAAACGGGTCCAGCCATTGTGGTTCTTGTACATCCGTCTCTCGTGAGTCGGTCCATGACGAGTCCATGGTGGCACTTTTATTCCATCCCAGTAGCCGGCCGGGTGAGAAGCGTGGAAACGCGTTGTGAGATGGGCGGAGAGATTTCGATGCCCGTGAGGTCCCAAGGCTAGTAGAGCAGGAGCACAGTCGCAGGTCGCAGCGGCAACGGCCGAAAAACTAGCGTCGCGATATATGCCTGCTGAAGCGTGATAAGCTGATAATATCTTGATGACGATGTAAATAGCACGAGGGTGGCCCGAGGGCCGAGTTGAGAGCAGACGGATCGCCAGTCGGGGTGACGACCGACCGGGCAAGTAGGTAGTTATCGTGTCGTGACTCGTGCCTACTTTTTGGGCCCCGCGACGCGAACCACGCGGTCGACGCTTGACCGCGACCTTGTAATGGGCTATGGGCCATGCCGTTCAGAAACATGAGATCACTGCATCTGGGCATCTCATGACACTCGTAGCCAATCGGCACCAACGCCTGATGGAAATAACATAGACTAGAAACGACAGCAACGATTGAATGACATTGTACCTACGGAGTACTCGTGTGTACCTCATACCTCATACTTAGGTACATAAAAAGGGTTCCCGAGTCCCACTACATCTAGCGGGGGCGGAAATCCAAGAACAAAGCTTTATTTGAGAACAGAAAAAGAAAGGTGAAAGTCCAGGTCTCGTCGTCCAATGTCTCCAGGTCTGCTACAATTAATCCGACAATTGTTTGACGCTGAATGTACTCTCTGCTAAGACTAAATCAAAAGGATCAATTACATGAGTTGTAGAGCGTGCCGTATTGTGGGAACTTGTGGCTATAATCGGGAAGCAACGCGCAATTGACAACCCAGCCCGCTTTTCGTGACTTTGCTTACGCCTCCAGCCGTTGTACATAATTTACATATTTTACATGGAAATCTAATAGGTATAATACTGATACAAAAGCCTTCCATCTGTGAAAGAAAACATATGCCGTATATGCCGTATATGCCGTACATGTCGCGATAGCCTTGACCCGATTCACCCCATACTTTAGTCGCTGTCGTAGCGTTCTCCTCCGCGCGCGATATAATCATACGACGACCGAAGATGTCGCATATCTAAGTCGCTACATATCACGTAGCTAAGAAAGTAGGGTTTCAAAAGCAATCTACTGAGTTACCATCGTTGGTTCCTGTTGTTTGGGCTCGACATCATCGTCCACCACCCTGGCCGACTGGGCCCTGTGCGCCTCCAATCTCTTCTTCTTTCGTTTCGACTGGAGCTGCTCTTCTGTGTAGTCGAGGCGGTCCAGGGTCGCAATCAGCTTTTCTTCCACCAAGTGCCGCACGTGGAATGCCAGCGCTTGGTCCCGGAACATGCCGGCGTATCGATACGACAACCACACGTATTGGTTGATGGCGACATGCAGCGCTTCCAACTTGGCCAAGTATTCGTTGGAGCCCTGCTCGAAGGAACTGAGTTCAACATCCAGAAATTCGAGCGGGATTTCCTTGATGTCGAGAAAACTGCCGGACGAGTTGTTGGCTACCACCCGTGCAAGTGCACGGAGTACCTCCACGGCACCTTGAGCCCTTAATGATGCGGGAAGGTAGCAGAATGTCAGGCGATCGTATATCGTGAGCGGAATGTCTTGGATGATGTCGGCAATCTCCAGAATATCGCTGCTGACGCCAAGGCGATAAAGACGCCCAACTGTTGCGCTAGCGTTCATGCGCAGCATAATAAATGATAGTGGAGTGTCTGGTGGGAAGTAAGAAGCAAAACGTTCGATTATGCCCGCCGGAGGTTGAATGCAGGCATGCTCAATATCTTCCACTGTCTTTTTAAAAGCACGTTGAATGCTCCGGAGGTCCGCTTCGTCCATGGTTGTCACCAAGCCAACTTTTTCTTCCTCCACCTCGGGCGCGCTCGATGATGATGATGCATCACGGGCACTCCTAAATCTGCCTGCTCTGCCGCCAATTTGCTTGATCTCGGGAAAGGAGAGAATCCGGTGTTGGTTGCCATCATACTTAGTCACAGACTCAAAGATGACGCGCCTGATTTCCAAGTTCAATCCCATGCCAATAGCGTCGCTGGCAACAACAAAGTCGTAGTCGTTGTCGGGGTCGTTAAACAATGACGCCTGCTGGACTCGAACCTCTGGTGGAAGAGAGCCGTAAATAATGGCGCATCTACGTCCCGTCTTCGTCTCGATGGTACGCTTCAGAGCGTGAAGAGACTTGCGACTGAAGCCAACGACTGCATCGCCTTTCTGTAGCCTGCTGTAATCGCCCTGGATCGCCTTGCCCATCGTCTTCAGAGGGCTGAGTCGCTCGTATCGGTGAACGACACATTTGTCGCCGATACTAGCGCAGAGCGCTTGCAGAAGAGCGACGGTTCGGTCCTCGCCACAGACATGCACTTCCTTGGCCTGCACACCCAACAGCGCCGCCGTCCACGCATTGCCTCGTTCCGCATCAGCAATCATTTGAATCTCGTCGATGACGGCGACGTCAAATTTAGCATTGAGAGGAATCATTTCCACCGTACAGCTGGAGAAGTACTGGTCATGGCCCTCGGGTATTCGCACTTCCTCGCCCGTTATAAGAGCGCAGGGTCGACCCTTGGCTTCGAGTCGCTGGTAAACTTCGGTTGCCAGCAAGCGGAGAGGCCCAGCATATACACCAGACTTGGAGTTTTCCAGCGCCTTGAGCGCATTATATGTCTTGCCAGAGTTTGTCGGGCCAACGTGAACATGGATGGTTCGCTGCATCGTTCGCGTCGCCGGAAACCATTCGTGGGGAAATCTGAAGTCGACGAGACGCTTCTGACTTTCTTGAAGCTCTTTGGAAAACTGCTCTCGCACCAAAAAGGACTGGAATAAGTACTTGACTTCCGTCCGGAGACCCTTCAAGTCTCGCTCGACAAAAGCGTCCCTCAGACTCCAAAACAACGGATTGCTGTCACGATGAGTAACGTTTCTATCCGCCAGAGCGAATGCATGGTAAATTGCGTCCTCGAAGAGACTGGCTTGCTTTCTGAGCTCGTCTATGTCTATGTCGTTTTCCTGTGAAGTGGCAAGGCCTTCCACGGTGAGCTGCAGGCGGTGCAGGACCATTGACCGGAGCACCTCATACTTTCCACTATGCCTATTGTTGAATGAACGATTTACCCTGCCTGTTTGCGCGTGATTGTGGCCAGACTTGTTGGAAATTCGTTAGATTAGAGAGGAAAGCTGGCATGCGGCCATGGAGCGCTGAATGAGGAAGAGATGGACTCACCGACTCTCTTCGCGCGATGGCGGCCAGATTTTCGAAAGGTCTGACATCACGGCCTTTTTCTTCACGATCTTTTCCGGCAAACCTAGGCTTCTTCTTCTTTCCCGACCGGTTCAAAGATGTGGTCGTCGACAAGGCACGAATGGAAGGTCCGGTGGGAGACCGAACAGCTCTCAGAGCCACGGTTCGGCATAAGGACTTCATGACCCCTTTGGATGAGATGCCAAAAGCATGTTTCCCTACTATCATCGGCACAGCCCACTTACAAACTTGGATGGAATACCAATCGCTCACAGGTCAACGTCTCACCTACGCGCGCGATGAAATGGTTGGCGCTCTCCTCGCTCTAGATTCTTGTAAAAAAAAAACATGGTTGCGCCATCACGTGATCTTGATGTGGACCATGACGTCGCACGGGCACATATGTACCTATGTACCTCCTACCTAATGTAGGTTGTACCTATGTACTCTGTACTCCGGCCCACCCTTGCTCTCAACGACATCCGAAGCTCTCGTCGATTCGTCCTTTGCAAAACATCGTGATTCTACCCCGTCTCTCATCGATCTGGCCTGCGGTTTCCTTGTCGAAAGTCATCAATCATAGCCTTTTAATTCATTTCAGAGGGTACCCTGGATACTTGGGCCATACGTGCCTATAGCAAACATGGCGTCTTCCTCATCGCCGGCCTCGCCACTCCTCTAGTAAGGATCCTTCATCTCCTTGACCAGACCATTCAAGAAAGTGCGTTCCATCTGACATGCATTGCAGTTCCTGTATCGCGCACAAAACTACCATCTTGACAGAATGCACAACATCTGCAGCCTCACAGACCTCATCGCTCGCGTCCCTGATTCTTCCGAAGATCGAGCACCGCACCCCACAGAAATTGACCTACACCCACGGCCAAAATCAAATTCACTATGTATCCGAGGCGCCATCAGAGTATCCCGACCATCCTGCTGCCGGCGGCCTCACCTTTCTCGTGATAGCCGACGCTTCACTGGGCCGCCGCGTGCCCTTTGGCTTTCTCTTCGAGATCCGCAAGCGCTTTCTGCAACAGTTCCCCGCGAGCAGCGACTTTTCCGAAATGCCCAACTATGGCGCGGGCTCGTTCAACGCCGAGCTGAGGAGTCTTATGATGGAATATGGAACGACGAGCGGAGGAAGAGATGATGCGATTGGTAATGCGCAACGGGAGATTGATGACGTCAGGGGCATCATGACTAAGAATATAGAGAGTCTGCTCGAGCGAGGGGAAAGGCTGGACCTACTGGTTGACAAGACGGATAGGCTGGGAAACAGTGCCCAGGACTTTCGCGTGCGGAGCCGCGGGCTGAAGCGTCAGATGTGGTGGAAGAACGTCAAGCTCATGGGTCTCCTGGGATTGGTCATTTTTCTCATCGTCATGGTGTTGGTGATTGCGATCAAGAGTTCCGCACCATGAGGCGATGTGAGTTTACCGAGCAGAACAGGGGCTGAGACGAGACTAGGATTCTTCAAAGAACTGAAATGTTTATATGCGACGGGCCGGGCAGGTTCCAATGGACGGCGCAATGGGTGGCACGATGAATTGGCAGTTGAACTGCGTGGTCGAGGCACTTATGATCAGGAGATCACTGTGACCTACTTTGTTGCGTTTTCTGTTATTATTTTGATTGGCAATTGCGCGGGTTTCAACTTATTTTTGCTACGAGCGATTCTTTCTTTATCAATACCAACACCTACGATGTCTTATGCACTTATTCGATCTTCTGCAAACATTTAATTAGGAAGGAAATTCTTTCTTTCGTCGGAATGCCCCCCCCCCCCCCCCCCCCTCCCCATCTCAAAGTAAATTTAAATCGGGATCATCATGTCCCACAACGACAGCGCAAAGAGACTCAACCATGTCCCCAGATACACTTTAGATCCGAGCCATCACGTCCCAAATTGACTGTGCAAGGGACTCAGATAAGACGGTCCCCTTCGACTCTGTTGAGAAATGGCCCCTGCCTCGAATCGCATCACCCGCTCCTCTCCCCCGCTCGTCTACACCACCCTCCTCCAGATTGTATGCAATATCCTACAACTTGGGCCCATTCCTATTTCCATCCCCATACCCACACCCACGATCCTCAAGATACACATAGCCAAGCGCCACCGGACTGGCCTCTCCGCCACCAACCTTCCATGGCATGCCGCGCGCTCTCTCCAGCCGATCAGTGAAGAAGACGGGATGTCGTGTCGAGCAATCATATTCGAACGTTTGGTTCGGGCTTTGCAGCGCAGACTCATGGCGAGGCTGTGCGTTTGTGAGGTCCATTTTCCTCGGGCTTTTCTAGGTTCCTCGCTTTCTTTTCCTTATCAGGATCCTCCAGATGTAGAGGTAGTGTAGATAGAGGATTTTTCTCTCAAGAAAGGCAGTACCTTGACCTATGAAGATGTTGTGTTTGTGTCGAGGATTGTTTCGGAGAAGTGTGTGTTGGGAAAAAAGGCGCACGTGTGAAGGCGGATGTCACTAGCCGAGGCGTAAATGATTGTCATGACTAAGCAGATTGCCCAGAACGAAGCATGTCTGACGGGAAGGGAATGAAACGTAAACTCAGAACTGTGATGAAGAAGGACTTCCAAGGATGAGACGAAGTGTGGGGTTAGGATTGAGGTACCGCATCGTGAAGAATTGATTGCGTGCTATCGCGAGGTTGTACAGGTATATGGGGGAGGTACAAAGCACGTACCCAGTTGGTCGCGCCCATTCTTCTGTGCAACACATGCTCTTGTTTCTGGTATAGGTAATGTACATGAAGAAAGAAACCGTTTGCCATTTTTAAGCCCTGAATCATGCCTGCCCTGCATGCATACCGTCCCTTGTAAGCATAGTCAACATCGTAACTTTTCGGACATGTTAGAAGAAAAAGATGAGGGGCGTAGAAGAAAGGAAAAGGGATAGATCTCAACAATTGACTTGGAAGGTTCTAAACTCTAGAGAAAGATGACCCATCGTATGGCCTGAAGCCAGGAAGAACGCCACAAATATCAATAAGAGGCACTGACTTTGCCATCCATCACCCTATTCAAATAGAACCGAACGTTTCAATCCTTTCCCGCTCGAGAATGCTCCTCGTAAAACTCCAGCGTCAACGCCGCCAAGAAGCCGGGAATACACCCCTTCTCACGCACCCAGAAGCTAATCTGGTCGCCTATCCGTCGCGCAAAGGCACTCTTCGGTCCGCCTCCGACCTTCATAGTACCCCTCTCGCCGTCAAACACAATCGAATTTTCGTGCTCATCCGTCTGTGAGGGAAAGAATGTGCTTTCGACGCGCATCTTGCCGTTAGGGATGAAAGTGACTGTCCATCCCAAGGTGGAAAAGATGGCCTCTTTGAATTCCTGGGATTTGGAGCCCCAGACCTCTTTGAGTCGTTTGGCGGATTTTTGCGCAGAGGCTGTTTCTGCCTTGGCGGCGGTAATTTCACGCTCCATCGCAGCGAGAACCGAGGTTGGTATGACGGGGACTGTGGAATGATTGGTGCCGGGTCTGGAACGGAGTTGTGTGAGAAGATCAGAGTTCTCCCGTTTCAGAGCCTCCAGCGTGCTCCGCTTGATGGCCTCAAACTCGGAGGTAGGGTTGGACCGAAGAGATAGGATGCGCGTGGAGCTTTGCTCCTTAGCAGCAGATAGTTGCTCTCTGTTTGCCGACAGGTCCCTTTCCAGCATGGCGACTTTGGTGTGTAGAGTAGTGACGTCCTCTTGAAGCTTCCTGTTTTTACGTGACAGCTGGCCTAGCTGCTCTTGTGCTTCATCGTCCTCGGCATGGGGGCGCTTGGCTCCCGTGACCGGCTGTGACGAAACCCCAGCGCTTGCAGGTTCCATCGCTGATAGCTCGCTATGCAAGCTTTGCACCTCGGATTTGTACTGATCGACAAGTGCCTCCAGCTCTTGGATTCGAACGGAACGTGTCTCGTCGTGATTCTCCGGCTGCATGGTTTGATCCTCATCGTCAAAGGCCTTGACTTGCGCTCGAAGATATTCCACCTCTTTCAGCGCAAGGATACGCTGTCGATCGACACGCATGCGTGCCTTATCAGTCGACAATGTTCCGGCTGTTGTCTTTGCACTCTCGACTTGGTCTTTGAGTTGCGCTCGTTCATCCTGTAACGAACGTAGCGTATTCTGCTGAGCGCTCATTTCCGCGCGCAAGGCACCCAGCTGCTCCACGTATGAGGCTGTCGTCAGCCGCTCTTCTACCAACGCCCTTGCCATGGCTTCGGGCGAATCGAACTCATCGTCTCCGCTTTCTAACGAGTTTTTCAGATAGGCGGCCCAAGCCAGCCGCTCATCTTGCAGTCTTTGACGTTGCAGGCGAGATTCTGCCAGCTCTGTTTCAAGTGTCTCTGTCGACTCCAGTCTTCGCTGCAGTGTTCGTTTCTCTTCCTCTACGACCTCGACTGCTTTGCTTACAGCTCGAAGGTGCTTGAGCTCGATCAACTGGTCTCGATTAGTCGCTTCTAGGGCCCGTATATGCTGTACTTGCTCCGTAAGCTCCCTTTTGATAATTCCCATGGTCTCTGCATCTCCGCTTTGGGCCTTGAGACGCAACACGTCGGCTTCCAGTTTCGCAATACGGCTCTCCTTTTCGGCAATCAATGAGTGTGCTTGCTGGACATTATCCTCACGAACTTGGCTTTCTTGCTCCAGTTCTTCTATTGAGCTTTGCAGTGATGTGACTAGCAGTTGCATATCGTTCAGCTTCTTGTCTGCGATTCTAGCTGCATCGTCCTTTGCTGTTGAAAGATCCTCGAGCTGTTCTTGCAGCAACTGAGCCTCATCTTGGGCTTCTCGTGCTTTCCGCTCCAACGCTTTGGCTTCCGCGGCTAACCGCTCTTTTGATTCTTCTAGTTCCGCTTTGACAGCCTCCACCTGGTCAACTGCTTTCGCTTGTTGTGCCTCGGCCGCTTGTCGTTGATGCAGTTCTTCTTGCTCGCGCCGCCTTGCTTGTTCCATTCTGTTGGATTGTTGTGACAGAGCAATCTCCTTCTCTTGCTCAGCAGTCTGCATTCGGTATTGCAGAGTGCCAATCTCGGCCTTGAGGGCCTCGATTTCCTTTCTGTATTTTTCATATTCATCTGCGTCGGGGGGCGCCATATTTTCCTTACAACTGTCTGGTGATCCTAGACCCACAGAGTCAGCAGCCTGGCTTTGTCTCGAAGGAGGTCGAACGTTTGCGTCCCCGCCCGTGATGAGGTTGTATGTGGGCTGTGTGGCGCGAAAGGAAGCAATCTGGAGATTTCTTCGTTAACATTTTGCCGACAGTAGAGCACACACAGGGCGTGATATGCAATCAGGCCGGGTCTGAATCAACTTGAGGTTACGCACTCTGGATCGGCTCTGAGCCATGGGGAGGGCAGATGAAGCCGAGGCTCTCATTCTGCGTGACATGGTGCTTTGCGATGCCCGCGCACCAGGTCCTACGCCACCGTCTTGCGACGTTCGGCCACGCATATTGCCGTCCACTGCGCTACGTCGTCGTCGATGGAGTGGCTGGTGGACCGTGGTTGTTTGATCGCGCGTCCAGCTCTGGAAGCTGTCGCGACGAGTGCTCGTCATCACGTGATCATCGTTTCTACGTGTGGAACAGGTCACTGAGGAAAACAATCTTCAACGGATCACCTTCTCGCTTCCATCGTTTCTGTCGCAAAATTACTAGTGTCGCCGTCCTCAGGTTGATTGCCGCTCGCCTCTTGGGCCTCAACCCAATCATGTTTACACACTGATCGGAAGTCTATTGAAACGTCATTTGAGTGCTTTGGCAGTGCCGGTGAGCCCGTCCAGACTCAAGACAACCGTTGGTACAGAGTAGATATATCATATGCCTCACGATTCACAAGTACAATCAGCAGCGCATTTAATGTTATGATCAGTGACATCAAAGACATCAAATATAATATATCAGTCACAGGCTACAACACTGTGAATATCGACAGATAATTTGAGCAATTGGCAGCAGATGGCACAATTTATATCGGTGGACTAGAGGTCTGGACTATTGCAAACGCACATACTCCGTAGACTTCTTGGCAATTTGATAGGCACTGGCTATCAACATCTCTCTCTGAACTTGATCCTTTTTTCGCGGTTCCAGAGCTCCGGACCATGTGACTGAACCTCCTGTCGGTGACCTGCGGAGTCTGGAGTCTGGACCACCAATCATCATGATTCATGACCGATGGGATCGCGTCAAAACTTGATGAGGAGTACAGTAAAACTTCGATATAACGATCTTCAGAACAACGATAATCTCGATGAAACGATGATTTTTGATCGAATGTACCTGCGGAGTGCTATTGCTGCATTTGGCCCATGATCGAATTATCGTCAATTGCGAGGTGACAAAGAGCTACCCCGTATACTTTACTTCTTGCAGTGCCAGTTGGAACTTGGAACGGGACCACAGCTTCCATCGTTTCCGTCAACTGAGAACTCTTGAGGATCTGGAAGGTGAACGTTTGGTGAATATGCACTGATAATTCGGTCAGGATTCCATCCAAGAAGCCCATACATATAATTTATAAAGCTAAGAACGCGAAAGGAACGCGATGGGCTGAGCAGAAACTGGACGCCACTTGGCACTGCCCCTACGATTTCACGAGTGCTCCTGATCCGTCGATGACTCGATAGACACGTTGGACGGTTAATAAACACGGAGTAGGCGCCGGTCTTCAGTGGATCCGGCTACACAGCTAACAATTTTAGTGCGAAGCCTAGGTAGGTAAGGTAACCAACTGCCTCCGAGGCAAATGGGGATACCAGCCATCCTCCCGACTCCCGAGTCCTATCGCCCGCATCGTCGCGTTGTTCCTTCGGGTCCAAGTGCTCACGGAGTAAGTACTTCGTGCGCTTATTACAGGAACGCGGGGACTCAATTTTATGTCTGCGAAAAATGCCAAGATTAGGCAATTTGCAGGCTCTTGGATAGAATACTGGCGGTCCTTTTAGCCACTGGGTTGGCTGATTCCTGAACATGTAGGTATGTATGTAGGTGCTTCAGTCTTTTTCGGAGAAGATGCAAAAAAAAATCAATAATCGCGGTACATCTCTTGACTCTTGAGTCCTGGGTCCTCTCATTAGCCGTAGAAGGGTGGATGTCAAATTTCAACCTTCGGTTGCACAGAATACACAAGGGTCGGCAGATCGACGTTCTAGAACTCGCCATGTGAAAAGTTCTGAAGTGGCATTACCTACCCATGACAATCACGGAATCGTAATGGAAAGTCGGAGACTCTACTCTGTAGATCTGTAATACGTATGTACCGTTCTTTTCCTGATCACCGCGTCGAGGAGATTGACGCGGTCTATACGGACTACGTGGTACGGTGGTAGCCGTCGTTCACCTCTTCCGTTTTCGACATGATACAAAACTATCACAAACAAGTTCAGTCAGAATCTGAGAATTCTCGCGCAGGTACCGCAACAGAGGCAAGAACACAGGCCACGAAGGCAAGCAGAGGCATGGACTTGCAAATTGCCGTACGTATGCCAGAGAGTCCTCGCATCCTGCAGGACGCATGCGATGGATTGCCTCTTCGTCGCTCGCCGACACCGAGATGTTCTACGCCAATTTTTCTCCTATGGGTTATCAAGTATAGGCATGTACGGAGTAACAATGTATGCACATAGAAGTTCTAGAGCCGGGCAGCTCAGGCCAGCCCGACTAGCGTATAATAGCACCTAGGTAGGCATGCAATACCATCTACAAGTGCCATTCCTGAATCCTCCTCAGCATCCTCGCTGCGATCCCTGCTTGCCGGGCGGCATAATGAGCCCAAACTGCCTACGGCAGTCAAGTACATACCCACATACATGTCAAGAGACTGAACACAGCACATAAATAGAGGCTCTCACGTCCTGGTTTACTTCTACACAGACAGCAACCACCGCCTCATTTTCCTCCTCTCCTCAAGCCTCGAACTCAGGAACTTATCCTTCTTCTTTGAACCGCACAACAAATTGTACTCCGTAATAAACTGCAAGCTTCAACATGCGCGGCCTCGGCTCATTTTTCCTCCTGGCAGCTGCTGTCTGCAGCGCAGCCGTCGTGCCTGGCCCCGCCCCCGAGGTGGCGCAGGTGGCGCAGGTGGCTCACTTTGAGTCTGAACTCCTGCAGCGTTCCTCAGACAACATCGAACTTTACCGTCGCCAGAAGTGGGTCGGCTGTCTGTGGAATTTCCCCCTTTTCAACGTCAACCAGCACGACCGTCATATCTTCCAGGAAGCCATCGATCACGAGCTGCATCAATCGTACGATCTCGGCGAAAACATACATGTCACCATCAACGCCGAGTATGTGCACTCGGATCGTCACATCGGCATCATCATCACCAACAGTAACATACTCGCCCTCGATGGTACCATTGCCTTGTCCAATTATGCAAACGAGCGTTCCAGGACTGCACGAGAGACCATTCAGGTCGAGTATAACGGGGAGACGACCAGAACGTGCATTCGACTGCCGCGACTCGATGGAGTCTGGTACCTGCAGAGATCACTTTGAGAGGCGGCATTCCGTTCACGGAACAAGGCACTCCATCATGTTCCGCGCCAGCGCCAATCCAGTGGTCCTTGATTTTGGATGATATGATACCCGAACGTTGCCTTTTATCTTTTCGGAGCGCCGCGGGTCTTTGGCGGGCAGACCGCGCGAGAAGGAAGGCCCTAAGCTCGCGTCCCAATGGCGTTGTTGATATTTGCAATGCAACTTGTACGCTAGGATTCTCGATAACCTTTTGCTAAGCATGTATTCATATGGTTCTGTTTTCGATCATGCAGTTGGTAATCACTTAAGGTCAAGACCCTCAGATATTCACCTCTATTTGTTGTCTCTATATATTCGTTTCGTGTCTACTCAGTGCGCCGTGTTATGACCGTCTACATATCAAAGCAAAGCCGCACCTGATTGGAACGTCTCCGGACCCGGTTATGATGGCATACGCGTGCCAAGATGCCAACCTTGCAGGAATACACACCGGTATCGGCTTCCCTCTCACGTCCAGGAACCGCAGCCTTTTTTTTGTTGTCTTTCTCAGAATTTTGGTAAACTTTCCTGATCTTTCGTCAGTGCAGCGGCGTGTCATAGTAGCATAGAAACGGTTGAACAAAGCAAGAATTTGGCCGCCAAAACTACGCTTGTTGAGTGGTCGAAATTCTTCGCTGTGGTTTCTCAAGGTCTCTCACACGAGGTACGGAATCCGGTGGCAAACAATTAATAATAACACGGCGCATCGGCTGCGTCTTTGACTCGTAAAACTTGAAGCCTGCTGAGGTGTTCTGTGGCAGAGGGAACACCGACGTTTCGTCATGGCTCATGGGACGGGGCGGTTGAGGCAGGTCGGAATCGCTTTCAAGGGTCGGCTCAGGGCTGCAGCACTAAAGACTGCGTGACTGACAGTACTCGAGGACGGGTTCCGGCCCGGGGCTCTGTGAGAGCGCCGCGGGTCGTTTTGGCGGGAATTTGTGCGAGAAGGCCTAGGCACCTATGTATGTATGCAGATACGGATTACTCCGAACATATGTATGTACATACTCATCGGATGCCGGGGCAGATCTTCATAAGCGATAGAGTCACTGCGGGAGCTCCTCGCGAAGACGGGCTTCCAGCCGGTAGCGTCCGGGAGGTGCCCACGGCCCGGGCTAGCGCCGCGGGGCAGATGCGGCGGGCCATCGCAACTACTCCGTAATAGCCTCTGAGTTCCCGTGCTCCGTGAACCGGGGAAGGTCTTTTGTCGGAAAAGAGAGCTTCCGGCCAGCGCCAGGCCGGGGCTCTGAGGAGAGCGCCGCAGGCCCGTGGGTAGGAGGGAATGTGCCCCCGAGGGAGAGATTCTACCTTCTCCGTACATACTCTCACAACCAACAAGGGTGAATAATGGTTGGCTGACGAGGTAAGCGAGAAAAACACGAACTCGCTCGCAAGGGTGCAAGGCCGAGCTATCCGAGCAGCTGATCCACGGAGTGGGCTCCGTTGTCTCCTACCAGGCTACCTAGGTACCTATGTACCTGGCACCAGTCTTCAGGAGGTCCCGGCTACACGGAGGAGGGAATGGTCGGTTGACCCGGGATTTTTCTTCTTGAAAATGCCACCAGTCTTAGTGCGAAGTTAACACTTGACAGGTAGGTTATTAGGCAAAAACTGAAGAAATTGTGCGCCTCCGCTACGCGTCGCCGCACATTTCGTGTTTGCCTCTTTATGCTCCATGCTCCTCATCACCTTCTACTCTGAATGCCCAACATTTTCGTAGCCAATCGTCTCGAGGTCACGCGTCACGATGCGCCTTCGGACTGTCAACAAAATGAAGCCACACGCGCAGCTGTCAATCTAGTGCTGTCAATTCATAGATCACTCATACATCACATGAAGTTCCGTCAATCCATTTATCCATCCACGTCTTCCACAACAGGAATCTTATCCAGCAACATGGACATGAATTCGAATGCCACAGGTCAACCCCCCTTCAATGGTCCTCATCAGCCTAGAGAGCCAAGACAACCCGGTGCAGGAGGCCCTGACTATCGACGATGTATGACATGCCATTGGTATGAACGAAGAGGTCACGAATTAAGGGATCGACAATGATGAGGAAGCACGGTGACGCTTGAAGAGGATTCATAGCGAAGGCGCATGGGCACCACGTGGCAGGTGACATATGTAGTTGGCTATAGAACGTACGCTAGAATTGATTCAGCTGGTAAACGGAGGGAAGTCCATGGCTTCAGTGAGAGATCGATAATTGATAGTAACAAAGTTTGTGACAAGACGAGCGCAGCGAGGACAGCCCGCGGCAGCGCCCCCGGAGGATCGCGGAAGGCAAGGCCCCCCGGCCGAGGGGGCAAGTTTGAGCAGTGGACGGGTAGATAGGTGACCACTGACAGGTGTGTACGTAGGTGTGCAGTACAGTGTTTATGTACATATGTACCTAAATACCTACCTTACCTGGTATGTAGTCCTCTCTCACTACACAAGACCACGTGACTTGCGTCGCAGACCCCCCCCTCAGTTTTGCCTATTTTTGGCGTGCACTGGCACAGCTTCGCGTCACTGCATTTTAGGTATGTACCTAGATGGAGACGCCAGCCGTCCTTCCGAGTCCGTACCTACCAGGGTCCATGTACCTACCTAGACACCTACCCACTCCTACGGAGTACATGCATGCAGGTAACATGAGCGTTACTCTGCGAACTGTACGGGTTTACTCGGCGAGACTGTTTTTGCCAAAATACTCCACAATTCCCCGGCTGCTTCGTACCTCGGCGAATTACAGTGGGAATTAAAATCACAAACAGTATACATGCGCCTTGGGCTTTAAGGCTCGACGCAACTCAGTTCGCTCAAATAATACACCACCGGTGTCTTCGATCATTGCTTTGAACCATGACAAATTCGCGACTGGGCAAATAGGCCAGGCGCCTACTCGATCATCTGCGTAGCCGGGATGGATTACTCGCTTTCACCGTCCTCACTATGCGTGGTCGGATCCTGCGATGCCGAGCCACTGATTCTCGTAGCCTTCACAGATGAGGACGGCCGTGATCTCCCCCCTTGTCTCGTCCGCGACCTCGTGTGATGTTCCTGTTTCTTCGAGACACGCAATGTCTCTGCCTTGTCACTTACAAACTGTGAGTCAGTGACGTTAGTATCGCAGGGTATACAGGGGTATCTACAAGCACAGAACAGTGGCCAGACGGCTGCGCCCACTCTTTTGTGCAACACTTAGCTTGGCTTCGAAAATCGGCTACGGCGGCGCGTCGGCTGCCTCTGCGCCGCAACAACGGGCTGTAGCGAGTTTGGCAGCGAGGGGTTCTGCGACAGGGGGTATACCATCATGTCGTCATGGCTCATGGGACGGGATGGTTGAGGCGCATCGGGATCGCTTTCAAGGGTCGACCGCGACGCTAAAGCCTGCATGATTGACAGCAACTCGAAAACAGGGTTGTAACTGCGGCAGTTCGGTTGAATGAGTTGCGAGGCCGAGCACGGAGGTTGCGATTACGGACGCAATGAGGGTCTTGGATTCGGAGGATTGGCTGACTGTAGTCCTTGAAGTCATGGTTAGTTGATATCTTTAGGTAGTTGATGATCAGCCGTACCAGGGACTTCTTCAGCCATCAGCACGGTAAACGTTCTTGCAGGTCGAGAGTCCCATAATGATGTGCGACGTTGATGATTTCGGTGATGTTAAATGAACAGGTACTTGGATGGGTGGATAAATTATTTGGAAATGTTAAGAAAACGGTGTCGGCAGTGTGCATTGCCTGAAGCGCTGTCTTGGAGCGGGGAGGTACAAAGGACCTGACAAATGTGGAGCATTTTGGCAAAAACAATTCGCCGAGTAAACCCGTACAGTTTGCGGAGTAACGCTGGGTAACATATCCACCATCGGCATCGTCGCGTTGCTCTTTGGGTCCAAGTGCCCGTACGTTGACAAGAACGCGACGTCTCAATTTTCCGTTGGCGAAAAATGCCAAGATTGGGCAGTTTGCAGACTCTTGAATACAAAAGTACTGACAATTCTTTTAGCCACTGGATCGGCTGATTCCTGATGAATAGGTATGTATAATGTACAGGTAACAGAGTAGGTAGGGTGTTCAATCTTTTTTCGAAAAAAGATCAGAAAAAAGCTTTGTGGCACATATCCTGGGCCCACTGGTTTATGTACTCCGTAGAAGGTTCTGCGTTAACCGAGCAGATATAAAGTTACGTACCGTCCAATGTACTTTTACAACGGCGCTAACTTGCTGAAGTATGTACATAGCCTTCAGTGCTTCACAAGTTCACTGTTCACAGTCGATCAGTCGCATGTAACAACTTACATGTATTTGGCGAGCACGTATGCCCACGCGACCTTCAGGATGGTCGCGAAGGTGAACTCATCTGAGTGCAGTTCAAATACTGGTATGGTCTTGATAATGGTTGGACCGAGAGCGTATGCTAGGCGATGTGCATTGTGTAGTCTGGTGCTTTATCGCCGTTCGGACACTTCCTTGCAGCATCTTCTGCCAATAGTCCTTCGCCTTCTGCTTGTCCATCAGTGACAATATGTTCATGTATCGCGAAAAGCTTAATTCCGAGTTGCCGAGAGAG
>SRPO01000189.1:0-46769 GCA_018360065.1 Claviceps pazoutovae
GCTACGAGGTCTTGCTATTGGACTGCACCTATAAGACGAATAAATTCAAAATGCCCTTACTAAACATCGTCGCCGGTTCGGCCATGAATACGACGATACAGGTAGCTTTGTGTTTCATGACGTTTCTAGCAGGAGCTCGGCCGTTGTTTTGCCCTGCAACTTTTGCCTCTTATTCGCATTGAGAAGATTGTAGAGGTCTCTGGTCTTGAATTGCAGTTCATCCCCACTATCGGCAGCAGAGTGGTGTGTTTACCATGAATTTGGGTGCGACTCCCCTTCGCGATAACTGGTCACTAAACTTCTCGACGATTCCTGCCTCTAGGATAGCTCCCCGCCTCTTTGAAGGATGCGCAAGATTCGATTCCGATGGAGGGTGATTGTGGGAAGGATTTACCACTTTAAAGGACCAGATTAGTGTATCTTTAGCCAGGATAAGGGTTCATGGGACCGATTTCGATGGGGGATGCGGCGGAACGGCGCTCTCCGTCATCTTCGCTATCGCTGTATGCGACGAGGCCACTGATTGAAGTCATGACGATGCTTATAAGGGACGCCAACAAACGGTAATTTCGATGAGGTAGAGAGGGATGAAGTGGTATGTGAAGCTACATATTCGTATTAGATTTGTGCGTAGAAATCTAGATTACGTAATTTTGGACTTTGGGCTCAGCTGAGTTTTCACGCCGGAAATTTTGATTTTCCGCGAAACACATGATTTGCAGTACCCGGATACTTTACTAATTAGGGCGTGGAATTATCCAGAATGAGCAGTGGAAATATCCCAAAACACATTTTACTAATCAGGGCAGTGGAAATATCCGAAATGGTTAGTGGAATTATCTAAAACGGTCAATGGAATTATCCCTGCCCTAAGTATAAGTTATAACAGCGCTGTCTTCGTTGTCCAAAACTTTCTCTGAACTTCACATAGTCATATACCACCCCAAAAACGCCGTAGCGCATCAATTTCCAATACACCACAAGAAAACAACACCACAAGAACAAAAGTTTAACTTAAGTCACCTGAAGCTTGACCCCGATAATATTGTACGCCGGTTGCTTTCCTTTTTTCGACTGATGTTTCTGAAAAGTCTGCGGACGAGACCTTCTAGCACCCACATGTTGACATTGCGGAGGAGGTGACTGCATTCTTGTAGGCGTAACCTCTCGGCCACGGACCTATGGGGCATCTTAAGCTCTGGTAGCCCAGCTCGGTGAAGCCAGACTCGATCAGCTCTCCTTCGATCATCGATGTGTTGATGCTATTCAATTCTGACTCCAGTGCTTACAAGCCAGGTGCTACGTAGTTGAGAAAAGTCGTGGACGGCATAATCCATAGCAAGAAAGAGTAGTCATTGCTAGCAGTGGTGTACATGAATTCTTGTATTTCAATGTAGCCGCCAGGCTTCAAAGGCTACAACGAAATCGAGTAAGATGAGAATGCATGTATTCAGATGCCACCTTTCTTCCGCGTGGGAAGTGGTTTTGGATGCGGATGCCTACCTGTAAGCACGTGTCCACAACTGCCAACGATCTTTTATCGAGTGGACGAGATGTCGAACGTGAACATGATCGAGCTTGTGTTCGGGATACGTCCAGCCAGATTCACGGCGTCGTCGGCAACGAATGAGACATACTCAGGAATCCGATCCGGCTGAACAGGGAACAGAGGTCCATACCTCAAAAATCGAATTCGGATAGATATCCGCGACTGTTGGAGGATCAGAGAGGTCAGGTCTTCAACACCATTGTACCCTTCTTGATCTGCTTTCAGTTCCGCTTCCAAGTATTCAGTCTAGTCGTTCATCTGCTTGGTTGTAGATCAAATGCGCTCTTCCGGGTTTGCATTGCTATCGCAGGGTTTGTAGGGGATACCAATTACGGTATATGTACATGGCCCGGAGTCTACAAGAATTTGCAGGCTCCTCGTGTTTGCTGAGTCGGGCGTAAGACGGACTTAACTTTGTTCCCCGCGTCTCCTTCTTTTTTCTTTTTTCGTTTGAGATGCCTCTTCGAAATTTACATAGCGCTGACAGCACATTAATACACAAAATCATAATGTCCGCTGCCGATTCGGTGAGGGGAAAGACGACTCCTTCTTCTCGCAGGTCGTGCCTAGGTCGTAGGGCTGTAGGCTGCAGCCAGGCATCAGAATTGATGATCTCTTGGGGAGTCGGGATTAAGCCAAAATGGTTCGCGTAACGATCTTTGATTTTTTGTGGCGGTGCCAAATCTACTTCGTGGCGGTGCAGAACTTCCCACGAAGTGGCGACCGTCGATGGGTCGGCAGCTGAGTGAAGAAAAACCCAAAAGCTACGCGAGTGACCCTTGGGTTTGCTGCACTTTCTCTCGACACATGCAAAGAGAAACAACAACTATTTGAAGAAGAGACATAAATAGGAGTATTCAGACCCAAATTCCTCACAGCCTTGCCGTAACACGGCTCACCAGGCTGGACCCTGAATCCCGCCTCATCGCCTCCGAGTCTTCTCCACCAATGGGAGTCGCTCGATCACCACCAGTTCTGTCACCGTGAGCTCGATACGATCAGAAACAGTATTGCCGACATGGCTTTAAGTCGAGTTGATGGACAGGATAACCTCTATGTTGGCGGGTATGATAAATCTTGCTCGCACCTCCTTTTTTGCCCCCTTCATTGTCTGACTTGTAGATGGCCTTCTCTCCTTCATGCGTTGCCATCGACCTTCTCTCTTTCCTTTCCTTACTTCCCCCTTCACTCCTTCTCTATGTAGACTCACTCTTTCTTTTCATTTCCTCCCACTTCCGTAAGACGTATCATATCTGACGATGTCTGTTACACATTGCGCCTGGCAAACAGCATATGGGCCCTGCGACGCTCCGACATCCTGGCGCAAAAACACATCACCCATGTTCTCAGCGTAGTGGGCTTCAGCCCGGACAGTCTCAAGAACTTCAAGGACGAGCCGTGGTCCTTGTACGGCAAGCAGTTTCGTCATGAACTCATCGACTTGGACGACGTGGACGAAGCCAACTTGCTCGTCGAGTTGCCTAGCGCTGTGCGGTTCATTCATCAGGGCCTGCAAGTGTCGAGTACTTCGCCATCCACGGGCGATAATGTTGACGTCGCTGCATCCACTACCTCCAATGGACCAACTACGTCGCAAGATGAAGCAGCAGGCGGCGTATTTGTGCACTGCGCCGCCGGAAAATCACGATCCGTGTCCGTCATTATCGCGTATCTCCTCTGGCGATATCCCCGTCGGTTCGATCCCGATCTCGTACCCGCGTCTGCTGCTGCCTACGGCAACCCCGGCGGCGAGTCCAGTTCTCGAGCCGTCTTGGCTGCCAGCGCAAATTCGGATGCGGAAACGCCCAAGGACCAGCGCCGCTCGCGGAAGCAGACGGCGCAGGGTGCTGTTGAGGCAGCATTAGCTCTTGTGCGACAAACGCGGCCCATGGCCGAACCAAACGATGGTTTCATGGAACAGCTCGCCCTATGGTGGGAGATGGGATGCCCTGCAGACATCGACAGCGACAATGATAACAACAACAGTCTAGAGAAACATCCCCTCTATCAGCGATGGGTATACAAGCGCGAAGTAGAAGAGCACATCGCCGTAGGCCAAGCCCCCAGCCGCCTTCGCTTCGAAGACGAAGACCCTTCCGCAGTCGCTGTCCGCCGCGCCGAGGCCTCCCACCGTAACGACTCAGACGCAGACACGACAGAAATCACATTGCGCTGCAAAAAGTGCCGGCGCACACTCGCTACCGCGCCGTTTATCAATCAGCACGTTGCCTCTACGTCTTCGAAATCCCTGGCGCCCGGTCAGCCGTGCCCGCACTACTTTGTCGAACCCCTTAGCTGGATGCGCGGTGAGCTGGAAAAGGGTCTGGTCAACGGCCGGTTGAGCTGTCCTAATGAGAGGTGCGGTGCCGCCGTTGGGCGCTATGACTGGAAGGGCATTCGGTGCGCATGCGGGGGCTGGGTCACCCCTGGATTGTCGTTGCAGAGGGCGAGGGTCGATGAGGAAGTGAGGAGGAAGCCGGGAATGTCGGGCTCTGGGCCTGGATGCGAAACGGGCGCGGGAATGGGAACGGGATCGGGAACGAGAGCTGGGGCCGGGATGGGGGCGGGTGAGGCAGCAAAGTACGGAATCCGTATGCCTCCTGGTTCTGGCGCAGGTCGTCTGTGATCGGGAATCGCTGTTAACCGAAAGATGACGGTACATAGCCGAGTAGAGACAAGGGTGCGATATATATATATATGAACATAGGCTTCTGTCATCGTCACCGGCCCTGTATTCAAGAACAAGCTGTTCATCCTTCTTCTTCTTCCGTAATGGCCACTTAACCGATACCATCTCCTCCGAGAAATGCTCCCCCGGAGACAAGCTTGCCGCAGTTAACGCCTTAACATCTACTTTCCAATGCAGGGCTACCGAATCTTCGCGAGCCAAGAGGGTTCTCGCCAAGTATCATGAGTGAACCACAAGATATGGCTCGCCAGTACAGACACAAGCCACAGTGCACAGTGTATAATATAGTTGTAGGTAGTTTGAGATTTTCTATATCTACCATCATGTCTATACATCTTTGCCAAGCGGTCTAACGCTTTCTAGAGCCACCAAGTAACCTATGCCAATCACCAGGGGATTTAGTGAGATTTCGATTCAGTCAGTGTTGAAAAGGCGCCTTGGACGCAGCCTGTCATGCCAATTTCACGACTTCTGATAGATAGAGCGCAGATGTTCGCAAGTGGTTGAGTGCCGTAAGTGAGTGTATGCACCGTTCTCACGAGAATCCAACGTTGCTGGAGGCTCTTTTCCAAGCCGTGTGACATCATACATGCTCTAAGCTACACGCCAAAATCCGTTGTTCTCGATTTCTCGAACGCCGTAAAGGCTATAGCAAGTGTACCAAAACGCTCGTGCTATTAGGCCATCCGGACGGTGCGCGGGTCGATAGAGAGGTGAGCTGAGCGTGATGTTGACAGCCATAGCGTGTACTTCTGTGATGCTGCTGGTGTGATGCGCTCGCTCACATGATTAATCTGCCCTGGACAAGCTGGTGAAGGCGTTGGCCGCAGGCACCGCACCACATCTTGCCAGTTTCACTTCAAGCGCCGCGTCTGATCGCGAGTCTATCCGAACTCAGGCAATGTCGCGCGTGACTTCCATTACCAAGTGGGCAAAGCTGGCGAGTTTCGCAGTCGGCGGATTTGTACTTGGAGGAAGACTGCGTTCGGATATCTGCCGTGTCATTTTGTGGGAGGCTCGGATGGCACCGAGGGAAAGTTTCCAACCTGAGCAGCTCGTTCCTTGTCTCTCTTGGCGGCTTCGGCCTGTCGTCGTCGTCTAAGGCGCTGTTCATAAAAGGTGCTTCAACCCACAAGTTAGCACCAATGAATGACGCCAATACAAACTATGAATCAAACCTTTTCAACTCAAATACCCGCGGCCCTTCTTGCGTCATGGGCGTATCCTGGTAATACTGAGTCAGTAGGGAGAGTGCCCAGGTCAATCGACCAGCATCACGTACCTCGGCCACCGACGACTTGCCATCCGTCTCATCACTCTCTTTCGAACCCGTTTTACTGTCCTTGCCTTTGTCTTCATCCTTGGCCGGGCTCTTGTCTCCTTCCCCGCTCTTCTTCGTTTCGTCCTTTTCCTTCTTCTTCTGCTGCTTCTCTTGGTACTCCTTTTTCACTTTCTCGATTTCCTCAGCCAGGGCTTTTTCTTTTTTGGCCTTTATGGCCGCTTCATCAATCTTTGGTGTGCAAAAGAACGTATCTTTCAGATGCGTGGGACAAACATAGAAATAATCCTGCGCGGATGGTCAACACCATTCAGGGAGCTGGTTGGCGGTGAAATGAATGGACATTCATTGTCACTAACTCATACCTTCTTGTCCGCGGTGATCAATACGGATGTGCTTGGCTTGAAGCAGATATCGCACGCTTTCGCTGCCGTCTCCGCCACTTTTCTGTGGGCGTAGAGGTTGGGGAATGGGGCTGACATGGTAGAGCAAGGCCGAGGGCAAGCAGAAATCCGACCCTACAGCAAGACGGCCACTGGGGAGAAAAGCACGAAATCACCGGTAGAGTAACAGACGAGAGTGTTCAGACGGTAACATAATCTTTGAAATGTAGCGGACAAGCCAAGCGGTCTGAGACACATTCGGTCGCGGAACAACACCAGACATCTGGCTGCCACTTCTGCCCGTGGTACTCGTGGAACCATCGCGATAATATGAGCATTACGTAATCATCCATCGCCTCGACGTCAATCGCTTAGACCGCCGCCGCCTGGATCACAGGCAACTAACACTCCCCGACACAAGCCATCATCACGATTTTGGATGTCTGGGAACACTGCAATCGGCACGGCTGGGAACAACTTTCGTCATGGCAGCTACAGCCCTCGAGTGGCAGCAACTCGACTTGATATTCGAATCACGACCAGACATAATTGAAGGCATCAAGAAGGCCGCTGGTGAGTGCCAGCCTTTTTCTTTCTTTCTTCCTAAGCTGCCGTTGCCACAGCTAGCTCGCCCTCCGTCCCATTTCTGGCCATTTGCTTCCAATTATTGCCTCACTAAGCCTGATTGTTGTCTAGATTCTCCGGGACGTGTAGCCCTCTTCAACGAGATTGCCCATTATATCTACGACCAAATACACCTCAATGGCGCTCCGGCCTCGAAACGACGGAAAGTCGATGCACCACAACCAGCTTCTGGAAATGCTGGCGACGAGCCAGTTCTGTTACGCGTCAAGGAAATCTCCGTTTCTATCCCCGTGAGAAAGAAACTTGAGCTCTGCTTTACCGAAAACTACATATATGCGCAAGCTCCGGGGACTTCGGGGACGCTAACATCCTACGCTTGGCAAGATATTGGTACGAATCTCACATTCCTTGCGACAGTTCGTGTTGGTGTAGTTCCCAAAGCTCTAACCGTCGCAACAGAATACATCTTCTACCTCCCCGTACCGGACAAGACGCAAATCCAATTCAACTACATTATCATTCCAAAAGGCGCAAGCCTTCCTTCAAAAGCCGAACCCACAGGCATTGAGCCTCTCGTTTTCACAGTTCCCGCCACAGCTCCCAAAGAAGGGATTCTGGGCGGATCCGAAGCCACAGCCGCTGCTGCGGTGTCAGACACATTCAAGTCTTTATTCCACTGGGCTTTCCAGAGGCGGTTACGTGCAGCCGGCAATCCCATCGACATCGTCTCCGCCGACCCCAACAAATTTCACAGTGCCGTGCGTCAAGCCCAGCGGCCCAACGAGAAAGCCGTCCATGTAAGCGGCTTCAGGGGCTCTAAGGATGGATACCTCTTCTTCCTAGACAATGGGATCTTATGGGGCTTCAAGAAACCCTTGATCTTTATTCCGCGGAGTCGTATTGCCGCAATCAGCTACACCAACATTTTACAAATCACGTTTAATATGGTGGTCGAGGTCTTCTCAAAAGATGACGAGCCAAACGAAGAGTTCGAGTTTGGCATGTTGGATCAACAAGACTACGGCTCAATCAACGACTTTGTCCAGCGAAATGGTCTACAGGATCGCAGCATGGCAGAACAGCGCAAGGCCAAGCTACAGTTAGCTGAAAACAGAGCATCAAAGAAGGGCTCCGATGGCGCGGAGCCAGACGATGATGATGCGACCAATGGCGACAATCAAACAGAGCTCGAGAAGGCGCAACTAGAAGCCGAGCAGCAACTACAAGATGATGAAGACGAAGACGAGGAGGACTACGACCCCGGAAGTGAAGGCGGGGACAGCGATGGATCAGGAGAATCCAGCGAAGAAGACGACGGAAGTGAACAAGATGGCGAACACGACGACGATGATGACGAAGGTGATGAGAACGGCGTAGAGGAAGAGGATATCGAGCAAGGAGAAGAAGAAGAAGAAGAACAACCCCCAGCCGAAGCCTCACCAGAACCTGTGCCACCCCCCACGACCAAGCCGGCCAAGCCCCCCAAAGCAAAGCCCACCCGGCAGAAGATCTCCCAAGTCCCTCTCCGACAAGGCTGGGCAGCGCTACGAAACACCCATCCGTCGGGGGACGTGGACATGGAGGAGTATTTTGATGTAGTATAGAAAGGGTACGCCCCTGCATAATAAAATACCTATACCTACCGTAACTTCAACCTCCTATAAACATATGGCCAAAATACACTGACACTGGGTACATTTTTCTCTCCACGCCCTCATACAGTTGGTTGATATGCAGCTTACATCCTCAAGGTCACCTCTCCCACAATCTGTTCCTGCTCTCGTGTCGTATCCCCTTTTTCGAATACATTACCACGTTACAGGGGGGTGTTTACCACCACGTCATCCATCATGAACACTCTGCCATACCAACAAATACGCCGCCCTCGCTCGTCCTTGATGCACGAAAGAAGGCATAACCGCAACGACGATGGCATCACATTCATAAGATCTGAGCTAGGAGGAGCGAAGGCGGCCGGGGGGGGGGGGGGTAAGATGCTTGCTGCTGCGCACCCAAGTAGGTCGGCAAGATTTACAATCCGAACAGATTTCAGGACCAGATCTTTCTGCTGATGCCACGAAAGAGATCTCGTGATGCTTCGCGGATGGAAATGTTGGCGGACAATGCTGGATATACAGGTTGGGATTGCATTGGAGCGTTCATGTCACCAATGACTGCCTGCCTACCTTACCTTGTACGAGCAAAGCCAAGGGGTCACGAGACGGTATTGTATAATTGTGTTGAATTTGCGTTTTCCATCGGCATTCTAATATATACATGTAATGGTATGCATTCCGATGCTTTCATTGTCCCGTTAATCCTGTTATCATCGCCATCGTATCCCAAAACAAGCGCCACCGGTCCTCCATGGACATGCCCGTACCCCGTTCCCATGCGTATGCAAAATGCATCGCTTTCCCTTTTAATGATACAAGTCCTCCAAAATAAGAAATGATGATAATGCAAGGTGAGAGCACCGTCGCTAAACCAAAAAGAAGACAATTTCCAAACAAAACAAAACGCAACAAGTGAAAACAACAAGCAGGCTAAATGCCATCGCTATGAAAAGACAGCGCCCAAAAACACAAACGCAACAACCGAAAAATAAAAAAAACCGATCCATCGCTATGCCCCTATAGGAGAATGCCATACTTGTCCAAGAAAAACAAAAACGCCGCACGGCTGAAACGCGATAAAAAAAGAAAAAAGAAAAAAGAAAAAAGAAAAAAGAAAAAAGAAAGAGGAAAGAAGAAAGAAGAAAGAAGAAAGAAGAAAGAAGAAAGAAGAAAGAAGAAAGAAGAAAGAAGAAAGAAGAAAGAAGAAAGAAAGAAAGAAAGAAAGAAAAAAAAAAAAGTACAAGCCTAGACTTGTCGAGTGCGCGTCGATGACCGCGTGACTCGAGTCGGTCTTGCTGGGGTGCCATTTTGAGACATGCCCAGCGCGGCAGCAACCTTGGCCGTGCGTTTCTGCTTCTGAGCAGCAGTCGCAGGATTGGTTGCTTTTGCCATGCGAGCCCTCTTCGGCTTCTCCTCTGCATGGACTTCAAGGGGTGTCTTCCATCCGACGTTCTTGCCGTCAGAGCTGGAATTGCCCACTGGCCCAGAGTCGCTGGACCCTTCTCCCACTTCCTCTCCCTGGTATTTTGCCAGGACCTGCGATGGAAGCGCCGCATTGCCCTTATTCTTGCGGGTGTTCATGCGGGTTTGGTGTGACAGGTCGTGCTGGTCTGTTCGAGTGGTCGAGTTCAGAACAACACGCCCTCGTCGAGGACCGACTTTGATGGTAGTCGGGGCGGCAGTTGGAATGGCAGACTTGGCAGTAGCACCAGGAGTTGGCTTTTGACTGCGAAGTCTGGTGGATCGCCTGGTGCCATTACCGTCGCCAATGGCCATTTCAGCCTTGTGCTCCTGACCCTCAGCAGCCTTGTCAGATCGGCGAGCTCTTTTGGGCACTGGTGCGGAGGTGGAGGCAGTGTCGGGCTCAGCGCCTGGGACATCACTCTCAGCCTTGCGCTTCCTCGACTCGGTGTTGTTGGAAGGCTCGTGCGATCCCAGCGTATCGGATCGGCGAGCCCTCTTTCGCACAGGTCCAGAGGTTGAGTCAGTGTCAGGCTCAACGTCTGGGACATCACTCTCAGCCTTACGCTTCACCTTTCGCGGGCTTGGGGTGTTGGAGCTCTTGGTCCCAAGTGGAATGCGTGTGGTTGGTGGAGCGATAGGCGAGCCAGCCTCAGTTGCGGAGTGTCGCTGGCGGCTGGTGCGCTTGATAAAGTCGCGCATGTAATCTCGCCCGGGGCTGTCGTCGAAAGGCTTTTGTTCGAGAGCAGCCTGTCCCTGCCCAGCCATGCCCTGATCCATGTCGATGTCCATGGGTTCGGCATCGACCATGTCAACATCCATGTCGTTGTGATCGACAGTAATGCTGACACCAGTGCTCTCTGCAGCGGCCGAGTCTACCTGCTCCGAAGGAGTTGCCGGCTTTGCCTGAGCAGAAGATGGGGCAGTGCAGGGGCGAGGGATGGAGGGAGTCTGTACGACGGGAGAGGAAGACGGTGAGGTGGTTGCAAGCTGAGCAACAGGCGATGTTGAAAAGTCGGACATCACAAGAGTATGGTCCTCTCCCTGAACAGCAGGAGACTCGAATGCTGGTGTACTGGGAGCAACATTGTTGCCAGCTGAACCAGCAGAGCTGATGCGAGGCGATGGAGAAACAGTTGATGCCGTCACGGTAGAATGGGGTACGTTTTCACCCTGAGGATTGGGGAAAAGGTGACCAAACTCTGTTGGGAGCTTAAACCGAACAATGAGTCTTCCATTCTCTTGGGTGACGCCAACCAGAGCCTCACCGTCACAGCGATCGTGGACTATACCTGCAAGGACGTCGACTGCAGGAGAGCTGCGCGCAGGAGTGCTGCCTGTAGGCGATATGGTTGGTGCTCCAAAGATATCCTGATGCTGGCGCATGTCTACGTTGTGAACACCGGTAGGAGGAGCAGTCCACATGCGAACGGGAGTGACCTCGTCACCAGACAGACGTCCAGTCATCCTGCCCCAAGAAATGGCAGGTGTGACAAAGTTCAAGTTTGACTCAGAGGGAGCGGATTGCTCTGGTGTACGAACCAGACCGCCAGTCTCAGACTTGGGGTCGTTCTGGCATGAAGTGAGGCCGACCTCAGCAGCTTCAGGGGTAGACGCCCTGGGTGTCTCGGACGTGTCAAACATTGCATGACTCTGAAAGACGAGACGACTAGGAGACATGGTCTGTCGACGAGCGGCTTGATCCTTGTGATTTCTAATCAAAGGCTCGCTCCTGCGTCGATGAGCCTTTTTGATGGCTGTCTTGCGGCGAGTAGCGATGTCGTCACTAAGCCAATTGGAAGAATCAAACGAAGGTGCGACGGGCCCAAAGTCAATCTGAGCAGTATCAGAAGGCCATCCGGGGAGAAAGGATGGGACTTCTTGCTTTGGTGTTGCAGCGGCCGGGATGGAGGCCACAAGCCCGAGTGCCGAAGTATTCGCACAGCCAGGAGTGACGGATGGAGTCTGCTTGGAGGGGGATGGTGTATGAAGAGGATTAGGGGTCTTGATAGGAGACCCGGGCTGAGGAGTTTTGCATGCAGATGCATCTTCCATGCCCTGAGATAAGATGGTGGATGAGAAGTCATCATCGTCATCATCAGTCTCATCGTCATCGTAAGGGGCCCTGAAGGCTAAAGTCGGACCAGGAGAGGTCGATTCCACCTCCTTGGACGGAGACTTCACGAAATTGACCGTGACGCCACCAAGTTGAGAAGGTGTGGTGACCAAGGGAGAAGAGGATGTAGGGGAGGACTTGACTGGAGAAGGCTCAATTGTAGGACTGATGGCCGGGACCAGTTTGACAACAGTATCGCTCAACCGTCGAGGAGTCTCCTTAAGAGGCTCGACAGGCTGAGAAGATCTTTTGACTGGAGACTTGAGGTCAACAGCGGATTCTCCAGACGGCAGCACCAAAGAGACCTCGTCCTTAAGCTCTGGTTCATCAATGATAACCGGGAGAGTAGGAACACCCTGCAGGCTGATGAGGCGGCGTGGATTGCGCCGACCACTTCTGGCGAAATTGGCAGCAATCTCAGCGACAGAAGCAGTCAGCACGTCAATGGGTCTTCCGGCAGATTTCGCGGCCTTCAAGATAAGTGGGTGGAGAAGATCATAGGTCTCAATACGGTAGCCGCCGTAGAGTCCGTCATCATCGATACAGTAGTTCCTGTCAATGCGTCTCTTCATAGGAGCGACACCGCGGGTCCTTTTGAGCGAACGCAAAGTAAGAACTTCCTGCCTGAGAAGAGCGCGAGGAATTTGCAGTGTAGCGTTGACAACGTCGACTAAGGAATGAGTTAGTTTCCAATGTGCCACATGTGAATTGACGCGATTTGCTTACCCTTTGCAGTCATATAGACTTGAGCCATTTCAGCAGGAGATTGGGGAACACCAGAGAATTCAGGAAGAGCATCAGAAGCCTTGAAGGAGTCCACCTTGCGAGACTTTGCCTCCGGGAGCTCAAGTCGATCGATGGTGGCAAGTATGGCAGCTTGCTTGGCAGCGGCAGCCAGTTTGCACTGGATCTGAAGAGCCAAAAGCTTTGCATAGCGGGGATTTGGCTGGAAGACACGTTTCATAATGGTGCGGGTAGAGTCTGCACCATTCGTGCCGGAGAAAGATGCGACAGGAACACGGTGCCATGCTGGAAGACGATGGATGGGTCTGGGGACATCCAAATTGTCTCTCCAAGAACTGTGTAGCGGAACAAGTCAGCAGGGGTATCTCCTTTTTTTTTTCTTCCTACAAGGCACTATCGTGGACTTACATGTTCGACAGAGGTTCACCGGCGTTGAGTTGGGCAGTAGCACCGTTGGCAACAGGGGAGGCAGGATGGAGGCATGCCGGGAAGAAACAGACAAAAGATGCCGGCGGTGCCCTAAAAACGCGTCGCGTCGCGTGTCAGCTTGAAGAACTATCGACTCATCGACCGACTGCCTGTTCGGTTTGCAGCGAGGGCAGGGGTTTGGGAAAGACTTACATTATCCTGGGACGAAGCCCGAGTCCCCATGACTGGGGAGCAGGCGCGTCCATGACGGCAAGGCGTGGCTGCTGAATTTCAGACGATATCTTGAAAGTCGGGCAACCGCGTTGACTTGAATCAGAATGCTCTTGCAGAAAAAGTAAAGTTCAAATAATTGAAAGACTTGTGCACGGGGCATAGAATTTCAGAAAGTGTTGTTGGTAATTTGTTGGAAAGCTTGATTGATTGTTCGTACAGTGAAGCTGTGGTTGTATGTAGGAGAGAAGAATCGCGCTCGGGGATCGAGGAGAGAAACATTTGTTTACATATCTCTGGGCCCTGGCTGATCTGATCTGCCAGCCACGCGCCGTGCGCTAGTCCCGAACGAATCGATGTGGCTTAGCGCCAACCGCGATAAGCGGCAACGTCACCGCCACACTAAGCTAGCGGATTCTGAAAAGGGTACTTCTAAGCGACCCAGCCATCTGATATCGGATATATCGGATGCCTACGTACGCATCGCATTCGCATAGGTGTCAACTCATCAGAAAAGGGAAAGAGCATTCTCTCGCGTTTCCCGGGCGATACTGAAAAGAGTACTGTTAAGTGACGTCAACTTTGAGATGACGCCGACGTGGCAATCGAAAAGAGTACTCCTAAGCGACCCAGCCATCTGACTGACCTCGCCTTTGACGTAAATCAGTAAATCAGTAAATGAAGTCTAGAATAGGAAACTCAGGAGCAATTGCCCCTTTCGTGTATTATGATTTCCATTGCAATCTAACCGCGTTTGTAGCGCAGCACAATATGCTTGCGCGGATAAGGACAGAGTACTTCTAAGCAGCCCCAGCCATCTGAGTGACCTGGCCTTTGACGTAAATCAGCACATGAAGTCCAGAACAGGAAATCCAAGGGCCAAACAATAACAATAACACAACAACAACAACAACAACAACAACAACAACAACAACAACAATAACAATCAACGCGTTTGTGTAGTGTAGCACAGTTCTGTTTGCGCCGGTAAGCATGCATCTGAATCACACATGGTCGCACAGTCCGTCGCAGCGTGCGGGTATTGCGTAATTCGGGTTTTGGGCACCTAGGTACTTAGTGACATTGGTACATGGGTATGTACTTGCAAGTTGCGGGCGAAGGCTTGGAGCGCACGATGGGATCGTGAGTCTCCCGTAGCAGACACTTGCAGCCAGCGATGAATAAATCCTCCATATTCCTTGCCATTGTTCGGAATATAATGCGAGACACTTTATAACCATAAATTATTAGCTTGCTCTCAAGCGCACTAGCACGTGGCCTGCGTCTCATCGACTTTCCGACGTAATTAATGCCGCGCTGAGTAATCTCGCGGCACTTGGGCTGTGTGGAGATTTGCATTCCATGTGTCATCGCCCCGTCCAACTCAAAGAGCCTTAACGTAGGTTAGGTGCTCAGAAGACGCAACGTCATGTCCCGAGGTTCCCTCCGTGAACAGCCTCTCTTCGCACAGCCAGCCTCGACTCCCACAACGACACCACGGGCCACGATACCACGCATGACTGTCTCCACCTCCCAGCTTTGAATCACGACATCTCACGCTAGCGCTCGAACGTTCTCTCTCGTCCCCGAGGCCAAAACAGAACGAATAGAATAAAAGAAGAGGCAGAGTTGGTCAGAGGATAGCCGAGGACCATCGAAGATTGAGTGAAGAAATAGAGAACAGGGCAGCCATGAATCGCCTCTTTGGCTCCAAGGCCAGCGCCCCCAAGCCCACCCTCAATGGCGCCATCGCCAGCATCGACACCCGCATCGCCTCCATCGACACCAAGCTCAAAGCCCTAAACGGCGAACTCTCCGCCTATCAAGACAAGCTATCGAAGATGCGCGACGGCCCCGGCAAGCAAGCGCTCAAGCAAAAGGCCCTCAAAGTCCTTCAGCGACGGAAAGCCTACGAAGCCGAAAAGAATAAACTAGAAGGCCAGGTGTGGAACATGGAACAAGCATCCAGCATGCAGGACAATCTCAAGAATGTCATGACGCAGGTCGACGCCATGCAGACAACCAACAAGGTGCTCAGGAAGCAGTACGGCAAGATTGACTTGGATAAGATTGAGAAGCTGCAGGATGAGATGGCGGACTTGATGGACGTGGGCAATGAGATCCAGGATAGCTTGGCTCGGAGCTATGATATACCGGAGGAGGTGGACGAGTCGGAGCTAGACGCTGAGCTGGAAGCGTTGGGGATGGAGCAGGAGTGGGAGAGGGAGATGGGTATGGGGAGTGGTGCCGTGCCGGGATTTTTGCAGGACGAGATTGCGCCTGAGTTTGTGGATGAGCCGCCGCAGATGGAGGCTAAGGTCGGGGAGGCTGCTGGTTAAGAACATCTGCGGTAAATTGTCAAGATCAGTGTTGGTGTTGTCATTCGTTGATTCGCCTTGGATTGGATGGATATCTTACTCTTGCGCCATTGCCACACCACAGAAAGCACGTCTGGTTTGGAAATCAAAATATTTTAAATCCAATAACAAGACGTAAAGCTATGTACATTTCCACTCATATATTTTGAATTGTACCAAGATCTTCCCCCTTGTGCGTACTCGGGAGCTCTTAATTTGAATCCTATTGGCTGTCTCCTTTCAATTCGCCTTGCCCGCATAAATCGGGACGCGCGGCACCGCCCTTCGTCACGATGCATCAAGTATGCAGATCATCTGCCAATGTAGACGAACATACCAATGGATGTATGTCCTCTCTATTGTATATCGCCACGAAGACAAACCTCGACCATTTTCGCCGCTGAGGACTCGAAATTCGACTGTTGCTTGAATCGGAGCTAAGAATTCCCCTCGCTCGATATGGTCTCGATGTCGCCGGTGGTAATATGAGTAGTAGGGGGTTGAGAGGACACGAGAGGAAGGGTCGACTAAATTAAACCCTTCTAGTAGTTTTTATTGAGCTGCTGCGATGGAGGCGAAGGTCGTGTGGTCGGAAGGCTGCTACTTGATACATATGCAGATTACGTTACATAGAATTGCTAGGTATTCCGTATTGTGGAGATGTCATGCATTCCCCTGTTTTGGGGTCGTTGCGCCGCTGCAGACTGCCAAAGGTGCAGACGTTGGGGAGGCAACGGATGCATAGGTACTCCGTAGTGCAACCGTTGAGTGGTCTAGTTTTGTCATGCAGTCATTCCCTGTTGAACTGGGCGACTCCTATATGTACATACATACCTCCTAAAAACGTCTGGCTACCAGTACATACGCACTAGCCAAGATGACGGCACACGCTCCCTTTTTACAACGAGTTCCTATGCAGACTGCCTCCTGCGTAAAGTACATCGACGGAACATGCTTAACAGCTCCCTCGTGAAAGGTTGCACATCAATGAAATGCTGCCACAAAGGCAATCCTCGAGCATCATCACCACTACGCCTGGATGCTGGTGATTCGCCCCCCGGATTAAATTGAAGGGTAGAGGCAATCGCGCACTCTCAATATGGTCTCTGATAGGGTAGGCACACAGCAGGCTCTTTCGCAATCGGCCAATGATATCAAGACTTGAAGTGTGTATCTAGGTAATGCATCGTGGCAAAAAAACAAGAGCCGTTTCTTAACAGCTAAAAGATCTAGCACTAAAAATCTTGCTACGCGATGATTCATTCAACTGGCAGTCCGTCCGGTGTGTCATCAAAATTCTCAGGGTCTCTCAGGCATGATTTCACAGCCGTGGACCTGCATTCCGTGGGTCTGTTTGCCATTTGGCAAGTCCATGGAGCAAGTTCCATCCTCAACAGCGATAAGATCCAAGCCGTTTCGCGCCAAACTCGTACTTCGGACGGCAGCGGAAGCTCGTGTAGAGGACGTTGTTGCAGGGATCGTTGCGACATGGAGAAGCGTGATGGCGAAGCGACAGTCATTTGAAGGTACGCGTCGAAGTACTTCTTCCCAATGGTATTGTTCACAGCATTTTCGCAGGCGTTGACCAGCCGTGACAGGATCACTCGCTTCAGCGTAGATGATATTATTTTTAGAAGGGGCGCTATGCTTTCGACTTGGTAAGCTAAGAGCTATATACTTACTACTCATCCGTCGGTGCCTTCATATGCCTTGGTCTGGTATACACCTACGATCGCACGCCGCGTCCCCCCATGCGTTGCTGGTGGTAGCGGCACGCACTTTGAAAGAGACTTGCCATGCCACGGCGAGATGGCATCGGTTCTTGAAGCAGTTGGATCCTGACAGCTCAGTTGGCTGAGGGTGGTGAAACTGCGAGCGCAACCTCTTGCACTAACTGGCTGTTGCATAGAAAGTATCATCGGCACCGTTATCTGCTGTTGCCCAGCAGATTGGGTCACAGCGACTTTGCCTGCCCTGAGCTAGTCACCTCGACCTTTAATCCCTAGCGTCTACGGCCCGCGTTATGCATCTCAGATGCGGCCTTTTGATGGCAAACGTTTAACGCACGCGGACATGGACCCGGCGAAGCTGGTTTTTGCTGTCTCTTGCTCCCTGATGTACAGCTAACAACGTCCTACTCATCGTTCAACTAGTCGACTATCCCGTAGACTAACTTTTCGTGAGACTCGTCGACTAACTCGTTGTATAACTTGTCGTAAGACTCGTCATCTAAGTCTTCGTCGTCATAATCGGGGTCTTCCGAAGATTGCTGGTCCCTATGTATCTCCCTGACTAAATACTGCAGGAGTTCCCGTATATCCGGCGTGTCACCTCCTCGGCGGATGCGCCTGCACAACTTGACGAGCCGATTATGCGCAATATCAGGCGGCATATCTTCCAACATCATGGGGCCCACCAGGCACTTTATGAGGAGAGGGTCCGGTTTCTCGGAGGATATCACCGTAGCGTCGAGAGTGACAAGTCTCACTTGCCAGGCCTTCCCCTGATTTTTGACTCCACAGTCCGCCACTAAAACTCCTGCTCGGACAATCCAGAACAGACGACGTTTCATCTCCTCGTCCCAAGGCCCGGTACATAGATGCATAGGCATCTTCACTGAGGGATGAACATCTATTGATCCCCATAGACTGTTTTGTAGAAAGAATTCTGGAGTAGGCGAGAGCTGAATAGCTCGCTCGTAGTCGGCCTCGAAGCAAGCGCGAGCATCGAACTTCCACGTTTTCTCTTCATGCTGACGGACATGCTGCAGATATCGGTCGCGGGCATGGACGTTCTTCTCGTACAGGTTTCGCACGTCCGACCCTTCGTATTCGTAGTGCCGGTAGCATCTGCCTTGAGCGTGTTTGTCTGCCCAGGTCTGCTGGGCTTCGAGGATGACGTCAATGTTCACCCAGGGCATTGAGAGTAAGTCGGACTTGGGGGAAATGTCAGAAGATGGACAAATGAAGCAAGCGGGTCGTGGAGGATCTTGCGCTAGGAGACCCCATGTATGATAGACTTTACCTGCAGAGAAGCGTCACTCTTTAGGAACTCACTGAACCGCGGCTCAGAAGCTCGGTGTGCTGAAATGCCGAAGCATTGGTCCCAAGTATCATGGAACGCTACCATGAACAACCGGACAAGCGTAGCTTTCCCTGAAAGTTTGGCCCCTAGCAAAGGACTCGAGCGAGGAAGAGCGAAATTCTTCGAGTACAAGAAGATGCTCTCGAGCAATTCTAGCGGCAGATTTTGCAGCGAGTGTGGACTGCGGGAGGAGCAACTGGAGTGTAACGATGCCCGGGTTGGTGCCATTTTCTCGGCCACATCGGGCGTGGTGGAGGGGGATCTTTTACGTTTTCCCATGACCTGAACTGGAGTATTCATCTCTTGCTCGGCTTTTTGGGCTTCCTGAATACTTGCAACAGATTCGAGCATGATGAAGCCAAGGCGAGAGGGTACGATAGAAGCCTTGGTTGGTGTTGGGTGAACAGTGGACCCTTGGAGCTTCCCAGATTCGTGGTCTGATCCTCCTCGATACAAGATGGCGGCACAAATTTGCAGTTTTTTACAAAGCAAGGATCGCTAGGCTTTGAACACGAATTTGTAGTTTTTGGTTTCACAATTAAAGTTGACGAACTGTGGCCGCTAGACTTTGGAGTTTGGACAGTCCGTTTGTACTGAGTACCTACCTATGTCTCGGTATGGATGTGGCCCAGGTACATATACATGCCCAGCCATGTGTACGCACAACCTATATCTGGCAGGTATGTACTCTCTATCTATGTACATGAGACATACATAAAAAAACGCAAAACCATGCCGACGCTTTCGTCGCCGTCGCGTGACGCCGCGGACGCGTCAATGTAGTCCACGATTCACCCATCTCGCCCTTTTGATTGGAGACATTCCAAAAGCATTACAGGCTCCGCATCAGTAATTGTGTACTACATACAAGGTATGAGCCTTCCTGATGCAATTCAAGACACGTATCTACTGACATACTCGACACCTGTGATAAGGGCGATAACTATCATCACTGCATTCCGATGGCGCAATCACCGACTGGGCAATTGCCGAGTAGCACATTTACCGAGTACTGATCAACAGTCTCGGCGAATCATTACAAGACTCCTTAGGATAGAACATGGCGGAGGGATATCATATCTCAACTATAAATTAGCTCGCCCCTTCCCAGTTCTATAGTTAGGAGTCACGCACAACAAATCAATCACATTTCATCCCTCACACTGTGCAACACTTCTAGCAGGCAAATTTGCCATTTGGATCGCGGTTGACGAGGGAGATCAAATGATCGAGCCTGGCTTCACTGAGCTAGGCTACCAGGACTTAAGATGCCCCATAGGTCCGTGGACCGAGAAATTACGTCTACAAGAATGCGGTCATCTCCTCCGCAATATCAACATTTGGGGACTGGAAGATCTCGTCCGCATACCTTTGCGCGACAGACTACATCGGACACCAGTGACCAAGTTGGATACACATGAGAAAGGACGTGTCATGAGAAGATGGCAAGGTTCAAGCATTCGACACGGAAAACGCCGCTGCAGGCTACAGGGAAATACTGGACGCGACTTCCATGTATAAACTATAAATGCGTCCCCTATTAGGATCATACCTAGTTCTCACCTCTGCTCCTTCCCAAACAACCCTCCGAAGGATCCTCCTATATGTATCCAATCTACTCACTGCTCAGCAACAGACTTGTAAGATCATAGGGGAATTGTGCGTGTGCTTGACTTGGGAAATTGCTACATTGTATCCTACCCTTCCGTCGTCAAGCTGATTTCCCTCATGTTTCTACACATTTTACATGTAAATTACAAACTCTGTAAATTACACGAGGAAAAATCGTAATTTACAACTTACAAATTGGGGGACAAAAGGATTTGCCCGGCCCGCTGCCCCGCCAACTGGCAATCCACCACACCATCTCTCGATGCTCCCTCCTTCTTGCGTCCACAACGACGAGTAAACATGTCTAAAACTGATGACATTTTGTTCAAATCGTGCGCGTATGACATTAGAAACCATGATATGAGTTGAAAAGTAAAGTCTGTTATCATGCGTGAGGTGGAGGTGGCCTTTGAGGAGCCCACCCCCGTCCTGTCTGCTCGCCGCCGATGCAAGATGTTCACCACCCTAAACCTGCATACATAGAAGCTCAAGCGACAGCGGACGGTCCCACAGCGTGAGTCAAAAGTGAGAGTGTACAAGCGAGAAACGAAGAATCAGGACGGAGGGAATCGCCAGAATCTAAGGGGCGCAGGCTCCCAGGACTCGTCCCAAGCCATGCTATCACAGTTGACATCCATGCATGCGGTTCCCTGTTCCGGCGTACGTCCTACGAATCTGTGAATAGGCCGCCGCAGAAGGGCCATGGCCCGGAAAGTATCACAAAAGCACTCCCCCCCCTTGTGATAGGACTGCCTAGGAGTAGAATTACACAGTTCAAGATGACGCGGGCAGCATGACATACATCAGTGACCACTCAAGGGCCACCCCCTTTACAGAATCCTACACCACAAGAAGCACCCTGAGCTAGATAATCATAATCTCATTATTTAAGTATAAAGCAATAACGCCATTAAAACCATGCAGATACCAATCCATGTATGCCCTGAATCGTCCCTCCTCATCTTCCAATCTCAGGTTCCTCAACATCAAACCCTTATCCCGACTCTTGGACACCCTTCCTCATGCATAGCCTCCGCGGTCCATATCTCTCTCTATATTCTTCTTACCCCCTTGGCCCCATCTCGCACCTCGCTCTATCCGAACCAACACTTCTTATGATGCACTTTGGAAAATACGATAGAACATAGCTTCCCCGTCAAACCATGAACCTCAACCGTGTCTCAAACAGCCCAAATTCAAGTATATCCAAAAAGAACACACCTTAAGGCTGTCACCCGCCTCGATCCAACCCCCCCCCCCAGCAGTGCACAAATATTTAATCCACCGTCGCAAAAAACGAAGCCGTCTCCTCAAGCTCCCCATCCCCATTGCAAAAATCCCACCCCACAATAACAGGCGCTTGGCTACAGCACACAATCTTGCGAGCATCAAACTGGAGCTTGAACACCCGCGCGGGGGGATTCTCCGACATAATGTGCGGATGGTGCGATGTAATGGGCGCCCCCGCTGCTGCTGCTCCCGCTCCCACCGCGGCATGCATAAGCGGTAACAGAGCAGGCTGGGCAGACGCCGGCGCTGGACCTGGGAGAGGGACAGAGAGAGACGCAGGGGCCGGGGCCGGGGCCAAAAAGGATGTCTGGTGGTGATGGTGGTGGGGGGTTGTGTTTGTCGTCATCATGTAGGCGGAGGGTCCTGCGGGAGCTGATGACGTAGATGGTTCAGCGAGGGTTGAGAGTGGTAATGAAGCTTCCCCGGGGGTGTGTCCGAGAAGTCTGTGTCCAAGGGGGTTGTTTGAGTGCTGGGAAGAGGGAGAGGCTGCTTCGCTGAGGATGGCGGATGATGAGGCTGGTGTGTGGGATCGTGAGGCTTGTGCTTGTGCTTGTACAGCTTGGGAGGAGACTAGCGATGCGATGACGACTTGGCGAAGCTCGGCGCGCTCGACGGGCGATTCCTTCATTTCGATGGCTGATTGTAGATAACCGTGATGGCTGAGGAGGACTGGGAAGGACGAGAGGGCGCGTTCGAGAGTCTGGGGTCCAGCTTGCACGACCCGATCGATGAGATTGGTCCATGTTGCTACGGATGCTGAACTTCTTCCATCTGGATCGGCAACGATTGGCCCAACAGGAATGGTAGTTTCGAGGAGTTGGTTCTGCGATTGTGATGAGCTTGCAATGGGCTGTGTTCCGGGGGGATGCCGAGGCAGACTGGCTTGAGATTGTCCGGGAAATAGCTGCGGTTGTGCTTGCGGATGCGGTGCTTGCGGATGCGGTGCTTGCGGATGCGGTGCTGAGGGCGCTGTGTTTCTTTGAGCTGCCGCTGCGGCTTCCTCCTGGCGCAGGTGATGAGCCGGCTTCCAGACACCCTCCTTGTCCCGTCTCCAGATGATGATGCTCTGATCGTAGGAACCAGAGACAATGCGGCCATATTTTCGACCACCTCCACCGCCTGGCGGCACCTTGGCGCCGAATGCCTGCACGTCAACTGGTCTGGAGCTCCCAGCATTCGCTCGTCTCAGACGCCGATTCCTTCTCTCGCCATCGTGAGACACCTCACCAGCCTCAACGGCCTTGAAATACTCCGTGTCCACGGCTTTGGCATCCGCTTCATCTTCCAGCCTGCTGCAAGGCAAATCCCCGAAACCAGCTTGTACGGTTCTGACTAAATGGGCGTGTCCACGGAGCTGCGCAACCTTCAGGCCCGTTGGTGCGTCAAAGATGCACACCTCGTAGTCGCTGCTCCCGCTCACGATCCGTCGTCCGTCAAACTCTACACACGCAATACCTTTGTCGTGGGCAGGTATCGTCTGCGTGCAAACCTGGTCAGGCCAATCCCAGACTTTGATATGCCGATCACCCGATACAGACACAATCGTTCGGCCCAACACCTGGATTGCATTTACGGCAGCCCCATGTCCCTCGAGCCGTCCGATCATGGTATACGGTTCCTTGACAGGCAGCTCGAGTGCCAGATCCGGCTCATAGCCATAACGCTTGACCGTCTTCGCGGCAGGATCAAACGCCCTATCGCCCATGTTGTAGCCGAGCTCGCCGAACCGAAGAGGCCGCCGATTAAAAATCTTGATGGTCTTGTCTTTCGACGACGTGACAAGAATCCGTTTGTCGAAGCGCACATTGAGAACGGACTCGCGATGTGCGTTGGTGATAGACTGGACGAGTTCCCCAGTTGAGAATTTCCATACAAAGACGTTGGAATCACTGCTTCCTGATACAATGAGGTCTTCTTCTGGGCTCGCGTCAAATTGCAGACACAACACGGAGCCGCTGTGGCCGACTAGAGGCGGGCGTGCCAAGCGTTGAGTGCGAATGTTCCAAATGCGCATCGACTGATCCCTACTCCCGCTCACTAGATAATGAGCATCGAATTGCAATGTGTAGACGCATTCTTGGTGGCCTTCTTCGGGGTAGTTCGGATGTGGGAGCTGGAAGGTTGTGTATTTGCCTAGCTCCCAATTCGATTCCAGTCGGCGTCGCATATTGTAGAGGTATTTCCAGTTTATGCGGTATTGTGTGTTGTTCACGTCCCAAGCCCACAGAGTTGATTTCATGGTGTGGTTCGAGCTGGCTGTCGGTAGTGATGGAGGCCAGGAAGGCTCTGGTGTGCCGCCGGGCTCCTTGCGCTTGACGCGCACCACGTCAGGTGAAGCGAAGCTTCTATCTACACTCTTGCCCTTTGCAACGGAGGAATTCGACGTGAAGCGCACATCCATGTTCAGATCATTGCCGAGAGAGCGCGCGAGGGCCACATGGCGGGATAACGGCCTGGGGCTGGCAAAGAGGCTACCCATACCCAGAACTGCGCCGTCCTGCGGGCTGCTCTGCCGTCCAACGTCTGTCATTTGTACATCTTCATCGTCGGCCTTTGTAGCATTTGTTCTGGTACCTTGGCCATCATACGTCGCCGCGCTATCCGAGCGTCCTATCGAACGTCTCAATCCCGCGTTGATCTGGGCCTCGGCCAAGTCGATTTCACTTGAGATGGCTTTCCATCCCTCCAGGTAATATAATATCTCCCATAGTTTCCGATCCAGCGCCAGCTCGTACCATTGCCTACACGTCCGGGCTACACAGACCAAAGACACAGGATCCAAGTAGCCAAGGACCTTGAGGCAGATCTCGGCAGGTAGGTACTGAACAAAGTCGATATACAGTCGAGGATTAAGGCGTTGTACTATTTCGGCAATGGCGGACGTGGGCAGGTTGTCGAGAAGCGTCAGGGTTAATTCTGGATGGCAGCACAAAAACAAGTCAGCGACGATGTTGTCATGGGACACTTTGCAGTGCTTGTTGCTAGACTCGGAGCCCCCGATTTGCGCTCACCCTTCTTGACAGACAACGGCAGAGCCAAAGCATTACTCGCTAACCACAGCTGCAAGTCGGCGGGCGATCGCAAGGCTGCCAAACTGATCGCTAAGCTCTGATGCACCGGAGGATTTAACGGATCCTCCGAGTAGCCCTCGTCCGGCTCGTGAATCGGAGTAAATGTATCCATGACGAGGCGTTGGCCGGCTTTTGTCATGGAGGAGGAGTACGTCGAACCCAATCAAGTCGCAGCCACACGTCACAGGGTCAAGCCTTGGGGGAAGACGAAGAAGACAAAGGTCCAGCGCATGCAGCAAATGCAGCGAAAGAATCTGGTCGCTCGAATACTTTTTGGGAAAGAATGCTGTTGGACGATGATGGCGATGCTCCCGGTAGATAGGTCGGTACTGTGGTTCTGTACAAGCTCGGATCGAAGTTTCGCGGGGCAGACAAGCTTCAGCCTCGCCCAACTCACGCAAAGACGATGGTCACTGACTCACTGCAGATGCTCACGCCATAAGCACATGAAGTAGGCCTATCGGCTATCAACCGAGCATTGATGCGAGCAAAGCGACAACGCCGGTGGGTCGAACTCCTCAACAGAGGCGCGCTTGGTGCTGATATTGCATTCGATGGGGTCAATTGGCGTTGTGATGTTTATCGTCCTGGAAAGGCTAACTGAGAATGATGGGCGAAGCTGGGCGCGAGTTGCACCACCAAAGCGGACTTTGCCGCTCATCTCGTTGCGGCGCGTATATGTACCTAGGTACCTACATATGTAGCTGGTGTGGGGGAGAGGGCCGCGCGGATGTTGCTGGGCCCGGGACTTGAACACCATCACAAGCGGGCAAGCCGCGTTCAAGAAGACTATAGTTCGCAACGGCGGCAAACTTGTCTTGGCAAAAAGGACTAAATATGCGTGTCTTTTACATACTTGATTCCAGCTAGACCAGCGCTGATGCTTTTCCTTTATTATTTCCCAGCCCCGAGTCCATTGCGAGTCAACCCAGAGAAAGAGTCTTGGCGGGCGACGGCCAGTCCGTCTATGCAAGTTACCTCGTGGGAAGCGTTGGCAAGTCGACCTGGGCGCATTACCTCCGTTGGTGCTTGGGCTTCGATTGACGCGGCCAACCTGCAGGACTCGAAAAACCACTGCAATTAACTTCCAAGTTCTCGCCACATGCAGTCCACACACTCTAAATCTATGATCTCCCCCCATTTACAGACTACAGCACATCACAAGCCACAAGCAAAACAAAGATCGCCAGCGAACAAGCACACCATGAAAACATTTAGTAGTAAAACAGAGAAGAGATCACAGCCATGAATGACCAGAATATGCCGGGCCGGCCTTCAAACCTCTCCGGTATTACTCTCGTATTTAGAGCACCGCGTGGCCTTCCGGCGCGTGTTCTTGATTCCTTGGCAATCAGACCAAAACTCGGGAAACACCTCGCGATGTCGCAGACGCACAACGGCATCCCAGGTGCAGGGCAACACCAAGGACACCGTACGCCCATCGCTACCTATGTGGTATGCCAATTCTTCACCGTCAGGGATGAGACACGGAGATGCCGGCGGGTGGCCGCCTCGGAGTGGCCTCACATTGGTCATTTCGTTACCAAGTGCTGACTTGCGCCTCGACAGGACAAGGCTTCGGGATGGTCCGATTCGTAGTCCGGGGGTTGCCTTTTTTTTTTGTGCCGCCTGAATCGAGGCGGCCGTCGTGGCTGTTCTCTACTCTACTCTCAGAGTGTTGCGTCTTTTGGTGGTTGGGCATCGGAAGTTCACCGTCGTCAATGCTCACCCAATTGCCCACCTGGAGATAATGCAATCATCGGATACATAATATGTGTTGTACAATTGGATACACATGTGCCTGAAGGCCATTCCCTATTCTACAAAGATTCACGATACGTTGGACGGTTGCGTCGCACATGCATCGAGGGCAAGACGGGATGAATGGAATGACGTAACAGAAAGAAATGTACACGAGTCATGCATGAATTTCATGCAAAACCGTACGCTTGAAGCGAGATCCCCGTAACTATACATATCAAGATCTAGCAGTAGTACGGAGTAATAGATGCGCAACCCGACTGGGTGTGCATTGATGCCTACATATGTACTTAGGTAGCCAGACGATTTCAACCACACATGTATGTACATACATGCATACTCCGTCAGTATGACAGCTTCGGGAATCGGGATACAATCAGATCTCGCTTGAATCAATGGCCCGCTTACGATCTGGTCAATGTCGCTGCCAAAACACCGGGGGCCAAATTTCTCGCGTCTGACTTTGGAGTCGTATATGTAGCCAGCAACTTCAACGGCTGATGGGTGCAATTGAACGTGTCAAAATAACTTAAGTTACTGGTTACTGGTTCATGGTTCATGATCTTTCTCTACCCCTTTCTCCGCAAATGCGTAAAAGAAGCGCCAGTGATCCATCATCCATCAACTTTTCGCGTCCCACCAGTCGGAATCTGAAGCGGGGCATGTGAGGAGGGGGAAGATGGTCACTTCGGCACTGTAGTATGTATGTACTTGTCGAATATCTCCGCCGCAAGCCTTCGGGCAACTTAGTGGTGGAGATGGAGATGTCAGCTGAACCTGACGGACACTCCAGACTTCAGAGTTGCAGAGAATTATTCGAAGCACTTGGCGCGAAGGATGGCCGATGAGGAGGCATTGCCCCCTTTCTTTTTTTCACAGCTTGGTGTGCAGGCATTTTGACTTGTCCGCGCATTGGCATGAGATCATTGTGCTGATGCTTTACACACTGGACAAATCCGTGAATACGCATGACAGATCCGATGCGACTTGGGAAATCACATGCTACTTTCCATCAGGCCGTCTTACAAGTTACAAGTTACGCCCATAGCCTTATCGAGATCGACCACCCGCTTTGACTTTGGCTGAGTCCGGCGCATCGTGTCTCGGTACTTCTGTACCCAGCTTCCATGTGAATATCACCAGAGCCCGCGAAACCGCCGTGTATGTATGTGAATACGGAGTATGGTAATCATCTAGCCCATTGGATGTGCATCGGAATTGCCGCCCAGCGGCGATGGCAAAGCAGCTTGGCCCTCGGACACAGCCGTCCTGCCCGTTACCCCCATAAAATGACCTTGACTTTTGGATCGGAACAAAGGAGGCAATCTGTGCGAATCCCGGGCCTTGACAGCGGGAGCTTTTTGAGCGGTGGCGGTCTAGGAATAATCCACCCAGCGTTTGACGTGATAGACACGGGAGCCGATGTGCTGCATGCACATGGTGCCTGTGATGCGATGCGATGGCGAGCGAGTCGTCACTGAACCTTGCGTCACGTCATCAGACGCAGGGGAGACGAGCCTTATTTTCTTTTGTGCAGAGAAAAAGGGGGAGAGCCTAGGGCCATAGAGGAGGGGCGGACAGGGCCGATGTCAGCGATACACAGCAGCGATTGGCTCCGTGTTCGTCTCATACGTACACCATGTCCATTGTCGCACAAAAGAAGGGGCGAAGAAGGAAAAGGTGTTCCTCTTGATCCCCAATATGTATATACGGACGGCGGTGCTGACGGCCGTCAAGACTCAAGAGCAAGGGGTTATCGTTCAAGGAGTTTAAAGGGTCCAAGGGCTCCAGTTAGAATTCTAAAGCTCCGAAGGGTCGAAAAAAGTGCCGCAAAAAACAAAAAAGTGACAGAAGGAGGCTGGTGTTCTAGGTACCGCCACAGACGGTTGATGTAGCCAATTCGGGAGGCCAACGACTGCTCAGTGCTGCCTGTACACCGTACGTACAGTACGGAGTACAGAGTGAAGCTTCTTTTCGCAAGTTTGGGCCTTGGCTTCACTACCTCCTAATAACGTCCAGTGGCAGCCTCCTCGTGCGAAGAGTTCCCTCCACCAGAGAAGAAAGAAAGCCTTGCAGCTTGCTTCGAGCCCTCGCTTGCAAGTTGCCAGATGGGTCGTAGCCGTTTCATTCCAAGATACGGAGTACCGGGTCTGCACATGGCCTCTGCCTGGCTTCAATTCGTGATGGCCATGCTTATGTTGGCGATATGCACATCAAGTTTGTACATACATGAATTGGCGAGCCGTTGCTGGAAGTTTCCCGTGGGACGAGACGCGACGCAGCGGCCAGCCACCGAAACACACTTGGCTCCGGCCAGGGAAGGGTTTGTGGTTTGGGCCCAGATGGAGTCCGTCCCATTATCCATGTCCTTGTCGATGCTGATCGCGATTCTGAGCTGTGGACATGTTAATGTTTGCATGATGTGTTCGCAAGCACCCAACCACGCAGCGCAATCCAACAAGTCAGCCACTTCGCTTCCTTATCCGCGGGTCTCTCACTACCGCGCCGTGCGCTGTTGGTTCATGCGTCAAAGAATCAATAGGCCTTTTGGCGCCCCTTTCCAGGCTTTCCTTGCCTTCCTGATGAGTCCTCTTACATATTACGTTCTGATGGTTCTGTTCCGTGCACTTTGCTTCCCCTTTCCTGCCCCTTTCCTGCCCCTTCCTGCCCCTTCCTGCCCCCTACCTTCCCCTCCCTTGCCTAGCCTTTCCCCTCCACCTTCCTTCCCCCTTCCTTCCCGATAAGCTGCTTCTTCCATGTCAGGTAAAGGAGCCATGAGTAAGCGAGTTCCTATGTGTGTTTCAGTCCCCATCTTTGCCAGGTTCTCTTCTTGCTGTTCTTGCTGCGCACGCTTGACATTGGCCCAGCAGGACATTTGGGAGCAGGATTTTCCGATGCTTGAGAATGCCCGTCGGCGTGTGCAGCTGCTCTGTGTACTTTTGCTGTTGTGATTCGCTCGCACCCATCGGGCGGGTGACGGCCCTGGTGAACAATATGCAATTGCAGGCTGTCTAGCGTCTTGCCCCAGAGACAGCCTACGGGGGTCTGTACCTAGAGGTCCGGCGGCCCCAGGCGCTGCCAGCCGTACCAGAGGCTGCTCCGTGCTTGCTTTGCGTGCGCGGGTCAGTCATTGTAGGCTGCTTGACTCCAGGCACTATGACACGATCACAATCAGACTTTGGCCCTCTCTGATGCGTTTTGCCCTCGATCGCTCCTTCCATCATCAGACCACAACGCGCAGTGATTCTGAGGCTTGCCAGAGCTTGCCAAGTTGCCAGACATTACATGTGTCAGTGGGCTGCCACAATCCGGCTCGCAGCCAGCTGCCAGCTGTCCCCACGTCCCGTGCCCATTCTCTCGATGCGCAAACCCATGCGGACCCACTAGTATTCGGGCTACCGGCCCCATGCACCCCGGGAAGGCGCCACAGGCTACGAGGAGGACGAACGATGGTGACTGCCCATCGCCGTTCTGCCCATTGAGTCAAACGCCCGATCCTTCGAGCTAATAAGCCGTCTCACTGTTCTACGCGAGTCCTGCTCGTGCCGCCTGAACGGGCCAACGGTGCTAAGCAGCCCCCAAAAGCCGCCTGCACTTGGTACACCTGGTACATCTGGTACACCTGGTATGTACCTACACTTGGAGAGCGCACGGTCCGACTGCACGTTCACCTCGACTGCTTGATTGATTGCCTGCCTTCCACTCCATCACCCCCCATTGTTTGGTTGTTTGGTCCGAGTCCCTCCGCCACATACTGCTTGCTGCTGAAGGGTCTCCTCTATCCTGCATCCCATCCATCTTTGTTTCGACATTATACACTGAGATAGCCGATTGTGACGACTTCTTCCCCAATTCTACTCGCATCGTTGTGCCGCGGCCCGGACGCCCAATAGCCAACTGCCCAACTCGTCCTTCGTCTACACAATCTTACCGTTCGTCGTTTCCCGTTTCTTCAGTTTCGCAGTCCACACCGACCGCAATCAGCAGGCGATTTTACGACCTATTTCACGGCACTTACTCCGAACTGCACCTCAAGAGAACAACACAGCCGGCTCACGTGTTTGACATTGCCTTCTCTCGAATGACGCGACTGGATCTGCCCATCTGAGACCGTTCCAAGCTAGAAAGGAGAGGGCTTCACAACGCTCCCACGAGTCGAACGAGAGGACAAGGCTCTTCTTATCGCTCGCATTCCGCACGCCATTACGTCCTGCCACTCCAGCATCGAGAAACATTATTCGTGGCCATTCATTGTTTCGGTCACTAACGGCGAGCTCTTTCCCTCCGGGGACCCCTCACCATCCTCGTCATCGCATGCCCTGCACTTGATATGGCCCATGCCCCCCTCCTTCGAAACAATACCGCTCCGGTTTTTGAGTCCACACAGAGCAGCTTCAAAAGCATGTTCCAGACGAAAATGGTAGGCGGCGCGCCCCGCGGCAGTCAGCTGTCGGGCTCGACCGCCTATGCTGGCTCATCAAATACGTCTCTGGGTTCGTTGTCTAGCGCAGCAACAGCCGTGCCGGGTTCAAACGGCGGACCCGTCATGGCCACGACGAATATCATCAATCAGAAAGCCGACGCTTCGCGGTCTCTTTATCAGATCTGTCTCTCTCTCGGGCAACGATTGCGCAGAGTGCCAGATTTCGCCCCATATCTCGAGCAGCTCGACCCCTTGGATCCGGTTGATCCATTATGGAACCTCTTTCGCACGGGATACCCTCTCCTCACCATATATAACTCGCTGCAGCCGACGGAACCTCTCAAAGTTGAAGACCCCAATGCCTCTGAGTCGAAGAAGTCCAAAATCGCCATTTTTAAATTTGTGCAGGCATGCATGAAGGAGCTGCAGGTGCCCCCGGCACAGAGTTTCGTCATCACCGATTTGATGGGCAACGATACTAGCGGTTTTGTCAAGGTGACACAGGTTGTGAACTATGTGCTAGATTCGGCAGAGAGGCGTGGCCTTCTGCTTCAGCTACAGCCATATCCCGAGGAGGAGCCTGCGGCCACCATAGTACAAGCGAAAATGAGCCACCGAGACCACGTCATCAAAGAGATGCTCGACACCGAACGAAAGTACGTGCAAGATTTGGAGAACTTGCATGACCTGAAGACCACTTTGGAGGGCAGGAATCTCCCGGGAGATGTAATGCACCAGATTTTCTTCAACATCAACGCCATTCTGGATCTTCAACGACGGTTTCTCATCCGGATGGAAACGACGCTCTCCATGCCAAAAGCCGTACAAAGATGGGGTGCGCCATTTACTTTTTATGAAGAGTCGTTCCAATTATACAACTCCTTCATCGCCAATCAGCGCAAGGCCGCCGATGTTGCATCACTAGTATTCGACCAGATCCATCAATCTGGCCATCCTGTCGCAACAGACCTCAACACATTGGACGGCTTCTTGTTAAAACCGATGCAGCGACTGGTCAAGTACCCCCTTTTGCTGAGGGACTTGGCCAGAAACACCGAGGATCCCGACATTCAAAACGATCTCTGGGCTGGAGTTGACGCCGCTGAACGAATCTTGAAAAGGTCCAACGAAGCCGTGGATCGTGACATGCTCGACGAGACCTTGGAAGAACTCATGTTGCGAGTTGATGATTGGAAGGCTCTCAAGGTAGAAACATTTGGGAAGCTCATGATGCACGGCCAGCACATCGTCATCACCGCAAAGAATGATCAAGAAAAAGATGTAGGTCCGGGAGCGATTGTTTCCCCCTCCGCTTCCAAAAGAAATGTCTAATCTGACTTTTGCAAAGCGTAATCCTAATGTCCGCCCCTGCCAGTACGAAATCTATCTTTTTGAGAGCATCTTGCTTTGCTGCAAGGACGCCTCGGGGAAGAAAGACAAGACGCGATCGACGAGCTCGAAAATCAATCCCCATACCAAGACCAAGACTACCAAGCTTCAGCTCAAGGGACGGATTTTCATGACTAATGTGACTGATATCGTGTCCCTCTCTAAACCTGGTAAGAACCCGTCAAGTTGCCGTGTGGAAATAAATGAAGAAGATGCCGAAGAATATGAAATAGCACTATTGCAGGCTTGGAACGTTCGGTGTTTTGGCAAGGCCTTTTTTCAATTATGCGCCAATTTGCGGTCCAGTTCAATGCCTTGGCGAGATTTCAAAAGAAGCCATATCGAACGTACCCTGCTTGCAATGGTGATATTTCCTATTTTTCGTCATCTTGTTTCCCCACCATATCAACATCTCCTGTCAATTTTCAGGCTGCCCCTAACAAGATTCGTGCAGGTTCCCACAGCGTTCAAATTTGGTGGAGAGGCGATCCGGGCGTGGAGAACTTCACGATCAAGTTCCTCCATGAGGAGTTGATGCGAAAATGGGCCGTGTGTTTAGAGGCGCAACGAAAAGAGAATGCTCCTCGCTATTCTCAAAGCCACGATTCGATCGTCAATGACTTTGCTTGGACACGAGACCATGCTGCTGGGCTTGAGAATCCTTACCTTCAGCAAGAGGAGGATGACGACGACTACGGGACGAGCATGACCGCCTCTCAATATTCGGTGCCGCGAACCTCTTCAAACAGCAGTCTACGGCAAAGGTCCGCTACGGGAGAGAGCACGCAGTCGCTTGCTGGCATCGCCAGGGCCCCGCCTCCGCGAATTCCTCTGCCCTTGCCTCCCACCTCCCTCAGTCTGCAAACACAAAGCAGCGGGGCTCCATCGCCAGGCTCTCGATTCGCAGACAGCTATTTCTCGCCAGTTGCCGAGTCTCCGGCGTCTTCGAGGACAAGCACCACGAGTGGTATATTTCCCGGTCCCGCGTGCCAACCTCTCAAGACAGGAATGCCACAGTCAGTCTGGGACGACCCACGATATGCTCCCGGCCATATGCCTCGGGCTCCATCTCGGGATGGACCCTCACCAATGCCTTATGGAATGAACGGTAGCAAAAACCCTCGTGGTCCTTCTCTTCCAGTCATGGCGACTCACAGCCAAACCGCGGCACAGCAGCAGCAGCAGCAGAGAAGCCGATCGTACAGTACGCCAGATGCCAACGTAGCAGGCGTCGCTCGTCAGCGCCATCCCAGCCAGAGCCACATCCCGGCAGTACCAGGCATTCCCCAACACCTGCACGCAGCTTACGACGGCAACGCTGCTCGCTCTCAAACAGGGACCCCTCGCAACGAGCTTCCAATTCGGACCAGCACGCAAAGCCCCGGGGCTCAGCGCATGCACCAACATTCTGGCAGTCTTGGAGGCAACCTGTCGCATTTGGCTGGGCAGCCTATCTACTCGCGTGGCACTACGCCCGGTCCGACTGGAGGTAACTCGCTCCGGGTTGACTCCGCCGCCGCAAACTCCCGTACTGTCACTCCTTCCATGGGTACCGGTAACAGCGTTCCGCCGACGAGCAATTCTCTGGCGAGTCCGGATATGCCTATGCCGACTCAGCTCAAAGTCCGGGTGAACTGCGAGAGCGGAACCTACGTCACGCTTGTGGTAGCGTGCAATATCACGTACCAGTCGCTCATTGACCGGATTGACGCCAAGCTTGCGCGGTTCATGCCCAGCAGCATCGGCAAGGGTATGCTGAAGCTGCGCTATCGTGACGAGGACGGAGATTTTGTCACTATCCAGAGCGATGACGACATCCAGATCGCCTTCATGGAATGGCTCGAGGGTACCAAAGCCCTGATTCCCGGTGGTGTTGGGGAGATAGAACTCTTCTGCATCGGCGAGGGCCAATGATGGGCTGTGCGTACACCACCATCACCGGCACGCGGCTTGTACTTTGGGCGGTGACGGTTCTTCTTTCTTATTTTCTATTTTTTTTGGGACTTCTGGTTAGGCCGTTCTGCCCGCCATTCTTCTGCTCTGCCACTAAAATACCCTACCTCTCTTTCCTTTGTTAAACGTTACGATGGCACATTACCGCAAGATGAGCCATTCGCCGGGATCTCATTTTGGTCCTACATCAGCTGCCATTTCATAGACACGACATGTAGCGACCTGCATTTCTTTGAGTGGCCGGTAACCGGGAATTCACTTTTTTACTTATTTGACGCCAACTTGTACAGCAGTTAGTCATTGCATCCTGCCTGAAAGCAAGCAGTCAACATACCTCTTTTGCCTACCAAGGTGCATCGAAAGTCGTCGTTTCCGCTGTTTCTGCACGACCAGCGGCCTGAATAGAGGCAAATTGCTACCATGGCAAAGCGAGCTAAGTCTGCATCTTCCAGCTTTCTCACATGGGCAAACTGCTCTCTTCTCTTTCCTTTTTATCTTCGTCTCCATTTCTATTTTTTTCTTTCCTCTTATCTTTCTTCTTCTTATATTTCTTATATACTTGTAACGGGCATTATCTTGTGGCAGGCGCTCTTGAAAGGGTGTGAAGCCACTGATCTGGCGGCTGGCGTTTTTCATTTTTCACTCTTTTTTGTACCTTTGTTTTGTGTTGGAGAAGAATACTCGGACTAGACGCTCCTTTCTTTTTCTTTTCCTGCTCTTCCCCCACCCTTCTTTTGCCCTGTCGTGTTGTCTTGGAATCATTATATACGTCAGACCCTTGTGGAGCGGAACTTGACCCTCACGGTGAGGACTTGGATTTTGTGTTGGCTGCAAAGCCACAAATAGACATTGACGCGGAAGAAAGCGGATTTCTCCATTTTGAGTTGCTATCACGAGGCCGAAACAGGATCCGTTGAGCGAATGATGAGAACTTTGATCTGGACGCGATAGGGGATGGAGATGTGTTTGTATATCTGCTTTAGACCTGCGGCGAGTTGTTACGCGTGACACATGTCGAGCCCAACGGTCTGTTTGGGAGCTGACGACAATTAAGTATATAGGTGAGAAGAGAAATTTCATTCAAAGCTGCCTTTTGTGCTCAATGTGAACCAAGTAGTGCTGTTTATCACACTGTGACACCTCCCCATGTAGTTCAGTAAAAGTACAATCCAGGAGACTTCCTTGAGATGGAGCTAAAGTCGAAACGAAGCCAAAATAAAAAGGAACCTGTAAACCACGCCGCACCAACGCCTGAAAATGGTACATACATCCCCGCTAGCCCCCTGATTCCCTAAATCCACACCACAGAACCAAATTTCTCTATGTCTCCCTCTCACGTCCCATCCACACAGCTCATTCTATCCCTCCGCCGCACCCATACACAGGTGCACCTCCGAAGGTAAGTCCCCCCCCGAAAGAATCACTTGTACTTCGCCGGACTCAAAACATGCTTCTTCATCCTCCCCAGGTGGTAGTTGATCGTACTCGGCGGTGGAGGCGGTGGCTTCGGCCCATCCATACATTTCCGTAGCTGGGTCTCGATGTGCGCGCAGCCAGCGGAGTTTTGGCCAGCGGAGGCCCAGCATGCTGAAGGGGGGTGGGAGGGGGAGGTTAGCGATCTATCGTAGTAATAACAACTTGGGTGTTTTGTTTGCGTCTTTGCGTACGTATGCCTGCATATGTGTGTGTGTGTGTGTGTGTGTGTGTAAAATCGTGAGTTCCATGACGAAACATGCATTTCAAGCCATAATGGAAGAACCAGAAATATGGGAATGGAAGGGCGTTTTGCAAACTCGTGGGAAAGGAAAGCGCAGACTTACCGAGGACGTTGGACATGATTGCTATGCACGGGTTTTCAACCTGTCGCTTTGGATTCTTCACGCGGAGAACCTTGAGAGGTGGAAGGCGGATAGGCTTTTGGCCGGGCATTGCTACGGTGGATGTGGACCTGAAGAACTTGAAGGAGCGGCGTTGTTGGTCTTGTTGCTGAGACTGGGATGCGATGTCGTCGTGATGTGATTGTCATCTTCTTTTGGAGAGGGGATTGGAGTTTGCGACTGGATCACGTGAATGGCATGGCAATTGAGTCACGTGATGAAGACCGTGGGGGCTGCCGGCGGGGGCCTGTCGCCTGAAACGCAATTGATGAAGTCTGCCACGGCCCACGACCCACGATTCACGAGTACATCATGTCCATCATCTAAATTGGTTCTTGGACACTGCCCTGGATTTTGCAATAGGGTATCGATGTACATACGACAATTTATCCTGCAGGATCGTCGACATGATATGATCGTGGCACACGGTCGAACCACGGCGAGACGACGACTTCATCAATGCGTTTCAGGCGACAGGCCTATTGTTATCAATCATGACATTAGCAATTGATAAAGTCCCTATCCGAGTATTACTAGACGGAGGTCGCAGCCTTCCTGTGTTCTCATTTTTCACAGCCAGAAAAGCTCACACTCCCATGCGGAAAAGGACTTGAAAGAAGCCGCTGTATGCCTCAATGGTGTAGCCGACGAAACGGGGGAGGACCAATTCTTCGAATGGCAGGAAACCAGGAGTGGAAGACAGCATCTAGATACAAGTATGGGTTATTCCAGGACATCGTTATTAATAAACTCCCCAGCCACTTTCCAAGCCCTGATGAATCACATTTCCACGACGTTCTTGACGCCGGGTATTGGTGCGGCTGAGAAGGCGTCTTCTAAGGAGTCGAAAGCTCCCTGCATTTCCGGCGCCCAACACCACACTATGCGGTCCAGCCTGATAGAGTCAGTGAGAGGCTTTACGATTTTCGAGAAGACTTTGACGACACGGCAATAAAAAAAATTGAGAATCCGATAAACTTCTGCACTTCTTTCAAGGACGACGGAGCTGCCCACAACTGGAAACAACGAGTTCTTTCGGCGGTCACTATCAAAGTTGTACTTCGATAGCTTTCGAAGTACTTCTTTGGCCAGCGCACCAGGCTCGTCGACAGTCGGGGCATCGATGAGTTATGTCATTGCTGTACACCAGAACGCCGGCGTCGAGAAGGTCGTGGAAAATGTGATTCATCAGGGCTTGGAAAGTGGCTGGGGGACTTCATCAATCCGAAAGGCATCACGGTGTACTCGAATAATCCATACTTGCGTCTGAATGCTGTCTTCCACCCCCGACCTTCTGCCATTCGAATCAAATCGAACTTGGACTTGAGGTCAATCTTGGTGAAGTCTCGAGCTTCCTGTAAGTGGTCTTGCATTTCTTGAAGCAAAGGTATAGGATGCCTCACTAGCACCGTAATCTTTGTTGATTCCACGGTAGTCGACCACAGGTTGAAGAGGGTCTTCAGGGTCCTTTTTTTCGGCGAACATCAAGGGCGCTCGACAAGCAGAGAGCAGTAGACTTGCGAATTCGACCAGATTTGAGCATCGAGTCTAGTCAAGGCTCAGGAGCGGCCATTCACTGGACACTTATCCCGTACAATGGGGCCAGAAGGCGGTGTTTGTCCTTCAATCAAGTCAATCTTTTGGTCACAAGGTTGGTGATCTGGGAGTCGGAGTGCACTGTGCTGCCGTATCGCTCATAACTGGAATTTCTCCCTCGAACTTGTCTGGAATGGCGGCACGTAAGTCTTGCAAGGTGGCTTTGGTTGCTGAAATTCGGCTCGGCGACGGTTTGTCGAGGCTTTCCAGACTGTGAACAATCTTCGCGATAACGCTGCGAAGAGAAAACAATGCGCCCTGAAACCTTGTCGAAAAGATTTTGCAGGCTGGTTGTCTGCCTCCACTAATTAGTACTCGGGAAGAATGGCGTCACAGCAGGAAAGCTTGCTTATCTCGAGTGAAACTTCGGCTTCTCAATTGCCGACAGGCACGCTGGTTTCAAGAGCTAGGACGCTGTAATTTCGTCATGTGACATTTCGCCAGCAAGTATCTCGGGAACCGATCGAAACCGGCTACGCTGCATTACATTTGACTCATAAAACGAGATTCCTTTTCTCAAGCGTCTGTCTTCCGCCCCATAGGATACCGACAGCCCGATCACCTGAAGGCTGAGGGGGCGTTCAGACTGAGGGCATTTAAAATAAGGCGACGACGAGAAGACCCGTCCTACAGGCCGAAGTGATGGAACTTGCCGGCCAAGAGGGGTTCATTCCTCTCCTAGAAAGCCAAGATGGGCCAAAAGAAACCCCAGGAGAAGCCGGCTCGCATAAATAAGGCAGTGGGCATGAGAAGAAGAGCAATATCATACCGGCCACACTTCACGCATATGTATTATCAAGTGTTAGTGTTGGATTCGCCAAGGGAAAGCAAATGAAAGCAAGCATGCATGCAAAATATCGAACACACGATATGTCAAAAACGGTACACACGTTGGTATCTTATGGTCTCTTGTTGTCTTGTCTTCTATCTAAGAGTGAACAGGAAAGGGGCTCGAGGGGACGAGCCCTTTATCCTGTCACCACTGACCAGGGATCGCAGCTCGTCACGTGCGATCCCACCTAACATGAAACGCCGAGGATATTCCGTGTTGTGCGATTCCGACAGTTAGCGTCTGGCTCACTTTCTTGCTTGTGAATGAATCACACGAATGTTCACTTGTGTCTTATTTGCATGCATGCTTTGTTTGATCATTTATTGGTTGCGCTGTTTTTTCCCCACATCTGCTGAAGGAAAGTAAAAAAAAAATGAATAGACAAGGGGCGTGAAAAACAAAGTGAAAAAATGCTCCTGCTAACAAGTCAAAGAACGCCAACTCCGAAGCAACTCGCTGTTGTGGCTATCAAAACTCTGCCCCTATGACTCGGGCTGACGAGGAATCTGATTATCCTGGCTCTGTAAATGCACTGTTCTTCGTTCCTCCTGTAGACTGTTGCTCATAGAACTGCTCTTGATGGCTGTCTTCCATCTTTCTCTCAGTCTCTTTCCCTCGCTCCTGCCGAACATCGCTCAAAATGCCTCCTCATGCTCCCCTCTTTCCCATTCGCAGCCTGCCCAAGACAGTCCAACTTCTTCTTGGCCACTTATAGCTGCCGTCCCAGCTTATCCTCCTTCGTTGTGTGGTACCTCCAGTCTGGTATGGCTATCTGGCATCTCCTCCTCCTTCGTCAACCACTCAATCTCATGCTCTGGCAGGACCGCACACAGCGGCCCTTCTGTCTTCTGCGCCTCCCCTCCAGACTCCAACATCCAGGCGACATAGTCGTAAAACTTCCAAGGTCTGCCCATGCGCATTACACTGGACACAATATTTTGACCGCGCGGGCCCAATACTTGCCCTTGAACTTATCGAATAAATGCTGCTTGCTTCCACCTTCCAGAGGCCACATCTTTCTAGACCTTCCAGATCGTTTTTCCCTTTCGAGTTCGCCTCCCTCAAGTCCCAGAGAGAAAGAAAAAATAGGAATGGCGCAGAAAGAATTTAGACAATCTCTCTCGCGTCTTCATAGATCCTTCCTTGGTCGAAGTCCCGCTGAGAGCTCAGATTGTCGTAGATGATCATTCTCTCATGTCTTGGGAAATTGACAAAATTATGTACCAACCAGATGTTGGAATGTAGTTCGAGAGCAAAACACTTGCACACGAAGAAACACTTTTGTACGAAGATGGGGACGGGAGGAAGGCTAGAAAGGATAGGAAGGCTAGAAAGCTCAGGAAGGCTGGGGAGGCCAGGGAGGCCAGGGAGCTCAGGAAGCTCGGGAAGCCCAGGAATCTCAGGAAGCTGGAAATTGAGAATCCTATTGTCTCGCGGAGGTTGGCTGTCATGTAGAGGTAAGATCGTGTTTTCGTCGCGGCCGATGACACGGGTGATGAGGTACTTCAAGAGCGTCAACTTCATAGTTGCTGCTTGCAAAGGCGCTTTTTTCTTGAGTCACGTGGACGAGGCAAGAAAACTGGTTTGTGTTTGTGTAAGTTCCAGTGTTCTCGAAAAGTTGATGTGAAGGTGCGTGTGTGTGTTTGTGTGTCGATGAAATGAGAAGAAGCAGAGAATCCAAAATGTGCGAGAGGGAGAGATAAGAAGAACATAGACATTAATACAGTCCAGCCCGTGAAAGATTTTCTTTTGACCACGATTTCCTAATGATTTTGATGTCAGTTTTGCTGATTACACTTTCGTGGCCCTCTGCCACCGCCGGTGCTGTACGGTCTTAGCAGACGCCGGGATGCCCCGGCCCCCCATGGCGGAGGACGGTCTTGTCTAACTCCTCTTGCGCTTCTGTAGAGAGAAACGCCGTGACATGTGGCCTTCGATCGGCGGTGCTGGTGTGTGACATGTTTCTGCTTTGGTTTCAATTTTTGCTTCTAGAAATCGACGGAAACAGGGGCGTAACTGACGTGAATACAGGCTGAGCCCTGGTAAATGAGCCAGCGACGTTGAAGAGCAGCTCGCAATAAATCAACATTCTTCTTTATGGTGACATTGTCCTGGTCAGTACAGTGGTCCTGCATAACAATGACCGAACTGATGGGACCGCTGGGAATTGAAGTCATTTCTATCGATCTGGAGAGGCAAAAGATGGGAAGCTGGGAGCTTTGAAAGAGAACAGAAGTAGTTGTCTCGAGAGGCAACAGATGGAAACTTTGAAAAGGGACCAGAAGTAGAAATACTGTAGAAAAGTGTGCGAGGGAGAGTGATAGTTTCCAGCTGTGAGCGAGTAATTAGGCGAAGCGCAGCGGCGGCGCACCTTCTGTGCTTTCCTATTCAATTTCGTGTAATGGCCCATGTGTCCTTTTTTTTAGGGGATTTTGCCCAATTGGCAATTGCCGCCAGTGTTTGACTGTGACACGTGAGAGCCGGGAGTGCAACATAGGACAAGAATCGGACGAAAGAGGTGGTTTTAGCAGGAACAGCGTGGATGAGGTGACCGCTTCATGGTTCATGTGTCGTGGGCGTGTTCTGCAAACTAGACTGACACGCACGTCTGTATACCCCAAGTAGACACGTGACAATGAACGCCAAGTGCGCCCTTTCAATACAATACTGGCCATTTGAACAAACTCCCTCCGTAGATAGAAATCTACCTTACGCAGTAGAGTTTGGCGCCATTTCGCAAGGCACACGCGGCCCACGTCGACACAGCGCGTGGCGCCGCCCACGCCCACCCATCATCCATTAGACAGGCAGTCTAGCTGTGCAAGTCAACCTGTTTCACTCCCCGTGTGTATGGAACTTCCCTATCAAAGTAGTATTAAAGCCGAGCCATGCAAAGAAGTAATTGTTGCCGGGAGGCTTCCAGCCTTCGCGGGTGCTGGTACAACACTGCAGGGTGCTATGATGGGCGCCTCTGCGAGACAGAGTCGCCAGGATCGATGCCGTTGAGGCCTAAGAATAGAGAAAATCATTGCGGTTAGAAGGAACGGATGTCAGAGGTGAAGGTGCAGTTTTACTGCTGCATCGAATAAGATCTTTAACAACTGTGGAAGTAGGTCGCACGGGGGCATTTGACATCGCCACAGCAACGTGCTTTCAGCTCTTCATCTTTACTACAACGACGTTGCTACCAATACCGTCTACTGCTAGCCGCTTCACTGTCGACGAGCGAACAGGAAAAAAAAAGATGAAGCTGTTCGCCCATCATATTCGTCGTCATAATCATCATCGGATCACCACAACCCACCTTCTTCCAGCACTCAGAGCTCGGGTCCGTCCCAAAACTCGCGTCGTAGCTTGACGTACCACGACTGTTTGTGCGGGAACGACACTTGCTTCTCCTTGGAAAAGCCACACCGATCTAGATGTCTTAGAACTCTGCAGGTACACCGAGTCAGTGAATAGCCCAGCGTTGTTAGAGTCGAAAACGACAAACGAGAGAAAAGAGGAAAAACAAAGGATGTGAAAGCGAATGAAACTTTGCGCGGACTTTACCTCTTGTTATCAACCCTGGGCTCCAAACACACATTCATAGTCCTATTATCCGACGTGAAGCACCAGTGCACCAAGCTCGTCAACCAAGCCCCCACGCGGCCCCTCGACCACTCCTCCCCAATCATGATGTGCACTCCACGGTCCCAATCAGCCACCTCGCTGCCGACGTGACGCCCCAGAATGTCCTCCTTCGCCCAGTACACCTCGAAGTACCCAAAAGGCACGCCGTCCCACAGCCCAATCACGGGGAAGGAGTGCTTGGAGCGAAGTCCCGCTTCCAGAAATTCGGACTCGTAATCGCCCCAAAACTCCTTGACACGGGGATTTTGGAACCACGACTGTAGGAGTTCCTTGTCGCTCATGCCGGACAATGGCTGGCTCTGGCTCTGCTCCGGCGGGGCGGGACCGACGGGCCCGAGATACGGCACAGGCAGGGGTGAGCACGACGCTACGCGCAAGGAGAGGTACTGGCCTACGCTGTCTATATAGCGACTGTAGAAAACCTCGCCCATGCGCGGGGGCTTCGGACGGAGTGGATGGCGGATGTTGTTGGTGTGCGTGTACTGCAGAGGCGGGGGAGGGTAGTACATGGGGAGTTGTGAAGACGAAAAGTAGGGCCCAAGGGGCAAGGTCACCGTGGGAGGAAGCGTCGTGGGAGATAGAGGCCCTACAGCTTCGGTCACTGGCTGTCCACTTGTCGTCGAGGGCATAGTTCCTCCACCGCTGGGGGTACGCGAGTGCCAGGCCTTGATCTCTTCCCTAGGTGAGCCAGATCCGCTCGTAATCGGAGAGCCAGGTGTAGAATACAAGGCTGGCGCAGAAGCAATCAATCTGCCCGCGGGTTGCAGCGAGAAAAGAAACAGTTGCGCCGGCATCTGCCAAAACATGCGCCTCGTGACAAACAAGTTGTCCCAGTCTCCGTCGCCACTGTCAACGCTCGTGCCCACGGAGCTATCATCGCAAGCTATCAGGCCCATCCTCTCCAGCTTGGGGATAAGATTCCTTCCGCGCAAGACCCCTTCTCGTTTGATGGCAATCTTCCATTCCCCCCGCGGCCTCGCTGCCTGTGGAGTGGCCCTGCAGGCGGCCGTGTCGAGGGCAAAGTCCGGCTCTGGCTGGTGAAAGTACCAGTATAACGTGATCCACAGCATCATGGCGATTTCGCGGGTAGGACTGGCCGCCGGCTTGTACTCTGCGTTGGATGGTAAAGAAAGAGATGATATGAATAGAGTGTCGTTCTGCAGCGTGGGTGCCCTGACGGGTCTGCTGCGTCTCTTTGGTCTCGGCTCCTTTTTGAGGACATTCCCTGCCAAATGAGGTGTCCCAGATTCGTGGCCATAATCTTCTACTACGTCGAAATCGTCCGGCTCCTCGGTATGTAAAACTGTCATCCAGCCCACCGGAAATGGGTGAAGGAGGTTATCATGATGGTGATGGTGGCTGCGGAACCCCATTCCCCCGAAAACGGGAGTAACGGTGATTTTCTTGCCATCGGGCAAATGCAGGAGCTCAGATGTCATGCCTGTATCCTTTCCCGGTAAAATTGCTTTCGAGACTCGATTGACGGCCTCTCACGGGGCAGACGCTACCCCTTTGCCACTATTGTGCGTGAAATAGTCGTATTTTGGGCTGATGGGACGAACTGAACAGAGATCGGGATGCAAACTTTTATAATCGAGCACGAATCCGGGCAGGGCCCCATCTTGGTTGACGCACGATGGCATCACTGGAACCAACTTTTGACGTTGGATTGGGAAGGACTTGTCGGGGTCGCTGCCCACTTTAGCAATTGTCAAATCGGACGACACGTGAAGGCGACAAATCATGACAAACGTGCGGCCTAGCATTGGATAACGCGACAAGCAGATCCAAGACAGGGCAGGGGCGATGCCCCAAAGTGGGGCGTTAAATGGGCCGATGGATGCTCCCGCCAGAATCAGCGGCTGCCCAATGAGACGAGATCGGGAGTATCAAGATGGAATCATACGGAGAATTATTACCTACGTACTCCGTACATATACTCCGTATGTATTGTTGGAATCGCAGGACAGAGGTTGTACACGTTCATTGGTGTAAGTGCCTCGCTTGTGGGGCACAAGCCCACACAGCAAGCACAACAACACAAAGGTGGCTTCCGCCCCTTTTGTACATAGACAAGACAAGACATCAATTGACCCATGAGAGAAGATACGCCTTTGTGTATGTGTGCGTTACGCATCTATTTGTTTATGCATGTAATGAGATTGGAGTAACCTTACGGTTCCAAAACTGATCAGTGGTTGAAATAAGCAAGAGGTTATGAAACCACAGATTGGCAAGGGATCATCGAGGAGAGCAACCATCCGCCACGGCCGAAAGAATGCGCCTCTGTAGGAAGAGACGTCGAACCCGACCCACACCCGCGTTCGGACGACGACGTGCTATAGAAAGAAGACACAACAGCGAGAGCATCCGGTGTGCGCTGTTGAAAATGTCGAATAACGCGCCGTTTAAGATACATTCTGGCCGAGCCACAAGTTATCTTAGACGAAGGAGCCTTTCATCGATCACTCAAGCTTTCAGAAAGAGAGATCTTAACTGATCTATTCTCTGTTCCGTCATCCACGGAAGACACCCGACCAAGCTTGTCGAATATCTCTTGACTATACCCGTCAGTAACAAGGATCTCGTCCACTGACAAGTCCTTGTACCCGAAAAACAATCAACTCCAGCCTGTTGATCGACAACCTCACGCAATGGATCACAGATTCACAAGTGACAAACACGGCCCTGCCAGCGCGACAGCCGAGGGGAGCCAACCTCGCTCTCATTCACCCCCGCCGCCGAAACCGCTGATTGCGGCTAATTTTCCCAAGCCATTTCATGACTTGGCTGACACCAGATATTTCTCAGCCAAATGGAACAAATCTTTCAATGATATCAACCATGAACAAGCTACCACTATCGACGCGAACAACCGAGTCGCATATTTTGTGGCGGAATACCTTAAACGAGATCTAACGGGGTTGGAATTGACTGTTACATTTCGCGAGGACTTTGAATTCTGGAGCGTGAAGTCCTTCAACCTAATCAGCAACCCAGTCAGTAGGGTGTTCCGCGACTTCCTTGCTGAGAGAGGAGTGAAGATCGCAGTAGAACGGGGATTGCAAATCCCGATCGCGTTGATAAGAGCCGTTGAGGAAGAAAGCGATGTCGGGAGCCGGTTGAATCAAATGCGATTTGCTGCAATTGAAGCACGAAACCGAGAACAACTGGAACGAATTCGAAGGTCAGCGGCAGGTTCACCACGACAAACGCAACAACTGTCCCCTGTGGTGGCTCTAAGACCCCCCTCGTTCCCAACGTTTCCGATACACACTCAAGAAGCCCGGCCTGCCCCCGGAATGGATCTTCAGCCGCCTCTCGCTCACCGTCACCTACGACAACTTCCGCTCAAGGTGACGGAGTCACAAATCCCGTCGACGTATGAGAAGAAGAGCCTGCATGTTCTTCGCGTGCCGCCCTTGCAGTATTGCCCTGTTTCGACGCACTCGCAGCCTCAGCCTGTCCCTCGAGAGAAGCTCCTGCCCCCTCAGCTTCCTCATCAGACGCCCATGCCGACATTCCGAACAGAGATTAGGCCGACCCTCCTTCACCAAGACCCGGCCGGCAATCCTCACGTCAAAATTACCGCCGGCTCCCATCACAAGCCCGAGGGTACCCCCGTGGACAAAGCTGTCACTAACCCCGCCAACGAGATCCTCACCAAACCTTGTCACGGTACCCCTGGAGAAAAACATTTCTCCGACCCTCTGAAGAGCGCCGCTGTCTACCCCTGTGACGAGCTTGAACAAGGTCATGATCAAGCCCTCGACAAGGTGGCTCCTGCTGATGAAGAAGAACCCTCCCACGACGAAGACCCTGCCGATGTCGAAGAGCCTGACGATGTCATTGATGACCGAAAGAGGAAATAAAAAGAGACATTGCGAGGGGAATTTTCCCCTGCAATATATGTATCTTCTCCCGATCAGGGATCTTCCTGGACACCGCCCGCTCCGAAGCTTTTGACGAACACCGTGACACTGGTGAACCAGTTGTTTACAGACTTCGAGAACTACTTCCGACTGGTGGAAAGACTGGTCCCATGAGGGGACTCCTTGTATGCGATCGTTTGGGTGATCGCGATAGGTAGTTGGACTGGACGCGTTGCGTGTTTTGGTTTGTTTTTGCTTTCGTGTTTTACTTGACACTTTTTGGATGACACGCTCATTGTTTGGAGCTTTTGGATCTACTTAGACTCACTTGGATTGTATTCGGTTTTGGTTACAACTGCGATTCCTATCTCTTCTATAAAAGAGAAGACTGTGAGTGTTGGAATCGCAGGACAGAGGTTGTACACGTTCATTGGTGTACATGCCTCGCTTGTGGGGCACAAGCCCGCACAGCGAGCACAACAACATAAAGATGGCTTCCGCCACTTTTGTACATAGACAAGACAGGACATCAATTGACCCATGAGAGAAGATACGTCTTTGTGTTTGTGTGCGTTACGCACCTACATATTTGTTTATGCATGCAATGAGATTGGAGTAACCTTACGGTTCCAACAATGTATACATATGTATGCACGTATGTACTCACGTACGCAGGTGCAAGAAAACGGGGCCGACTTCGGGGATCCCGGTTGTCTCAGCCTTGCACCCTTGCGAGCGAGTTCGTATTTTCTTACCTCGTCAGCCAATCATCATTCACCTTTGTTGGTTGTGGGATGAATAGTTTTACCTTATATGAACTGGGTGATTCCCACGATCATTTTTAGATAGTGAATGAAGTCTGGGGACACGCTTTGTTCTTTCTGGTCGAGTCCTGCTTTTGTCCTGTGAGGATTGTTATCTTTTTGGTCTGCATCTCGGACCCTTTTTCTGCTGCGTAG